>JBBPKE010000399.1:0-11272 GCA_038089095.1 Tylopilus orsonianus | reverse complement strand
CACGTTGCAGGAATTGGACGTTGATGAAGCAGGGCTTGCCAGGTAATTCGACGTGGTATTCAAAAACAACATGGAGCTGACATCCAACGAGACGTTCCCACCTGGCAAGAATTCCTTCCAAAGGTACGTGTTGGGTCTCATCTTCCCTCTTCAGCCGCTAACAGTGTCCCAGAACCTCGAAAAGGGCACAAGAATTGGGATTGATCCCACTCTGATTTTGGCTAGTATGTCGTTCACATTGTCCACCATGAACGTGGACCCATGCGAACTACAGCCGATGCTCAGGCGCTACGGAAGTCACTCGGAGAGTCCGAGTTGGTTTCTCTCAAAAAGAACCTCGTTGACATCGTATGGGGCTCTGAGCGACCGCAGCGACCCAAGAATCCGGTCTTTCCTTTGGATGTAAAGTATTCAGGTTCGAATGTGTCATCACTATTACGACCCCTTTTCCCTGATTCTCAGTAGGAGAAACTCTGCACAGCAAACTTGACCGTGTGCGACAAGAATTGGTTAAGAAGAATGCAGTTGCACTGGCTGTTACTTTGCTCGATGAGGTCGCGTGGTTGTTCAACCTCCGAGGGACAGACATCGGATATAATCCCGGTGGGGCATCTTACCATGTCTTTACAAGCGAGAGCGGGCTAAATCCTAGCAGTCTTTTTCGCATATGCTGTTGTGACGCAGGACTCGGCTGTGCTGTTTATCAACAAGGCACAGGTTGATGATAATGTTGGTACTCATCTTGACCAGCATGTGGAAGTCAGGCCATATGAAGCATTCCTCCCATATCTCGAGGATCTAGTTGGGAAAGGTCTGGTAAAGAAAGATCAAGTATGTTTTCATGATAAAAGGTACAAGTCCTGCTTAATCAGTGCGCTATAGCCCGTGTTGCTTGGAGACAAGACAAATCTTGCAGTTGTCCATGCACTCGGCGAGGTGGGTTTACATCCCTTTCTGGAGTCAATTAACACCTATACGTTGAAAAGGAGAACGTAGTCATCGTGCCGTCGCCCGTAGCAGCCATGAAAACAATCAAAAATAGCACCGAGATGGAAGGTTTCCGGCAATGTCATATACGTGATGGTGTTGCACTGGCTCGCTACTTCGCATGGCTTGAGGAACAGCTTCATAACGGGGTTCAGCTGAATGAGAGTCAAGGATCAGACAAGCTTGAAGAATTCAGATCGTGCGTGCTGTGCTTTGTTTTATCGAACTTTGTCTCACCTTTGGCAGTGAGCTTGACTTATTCAGGGGTTTATCTTTCAACACTATCTCCTCCACTGGTCCGAATGCAGGTCTGTTCTCGCGTACTTTTCCTAGTGTTCTTCCCATGTCAATCAACGGCATTCAGCTATAATTCACTATTCACCGGACCCCCAAAATTGCGCTCGTATCGCGAAGGATCAGGTAGGTTACAGAACTGACGTCTTTTACTACTCACTACCATAATCAAGATTTATTTATGTGACTCTGGAGGTAAGAACAATAAAAAAAGGCGTAGAACATAGCTGACCTGCCTTCGGGCTTTCCTAGGTCAATATTCAGATGGAACAACTGATGTCACCCGCACATGGGCAAGTATTATGATTGTCAAATCAAAGACTTGTCACAGAGATGTCGTAATAGCACTTTGGAACACCGTCTGAAGAGGAGAAACGCGCATTTACTCGGGTCCTCCAAGGTCACATTGCTATTGATTCTGGTGTTTTTCCCACCGGGACGACTGGTGAGATTTTGGGTTGACCTTGTCAACTAGTTACTAATTTTAGATTCCACAGGATATGTGATGTGCGTGGATGTGTGCTGTTCTACCTGCCTAGGGGCTGATGATGCCCAGAGATTCATGGGCAAGAAAGGCTTTGTGGCAGGATGGCCTGGGTGAGCTATTTCACTTGTTTAGATGTAACTTCAATAGATTTAACTGTAGGTCCTCAGACTATAGGTCCGTTTATTTCTGCACATGAGCTATACTAGTTTCATAATGTAACACGGCCCGCATGTAGGCATGGCACAGGCCACGGTGTTGGCCACTTCCTAAACGTACATGAAGGTGGGGGCTGCATACAGTCATGGTTTCGTGCTTACTCCTTACTTCAAAAGGTCCTCAGGGCATTGGCACACGCATTGGTGAGGAATATGTGACACTTCGACCAATTTCTGCCCTGACCAGAAAGTCAGCACACAATAGCACAGGCTTGAAACCTGGAATGACAGTATCGAATGGTACGGAAACAAGCCAATTATATATTCTCGCCGAGAATTTATCCAAACCCTTTGCTTTTGGCTCAAAACAGAGCCAGGATACTACGCTGATGGTAAATGGGGCATACGTATTGAGAGCGTGGTCATCGTTCGTGAAGTAAACACGCCCAACAATTTTGGGAAAACTGGATACCTCGGCTTTGAGCGCGTCACGATGGTTTGCTCTGTCTTCTGCTCATTGCGTCTGTAACGCTGACAGATCGCACGGTAGTGTCCGATTCAGACCAGCTTGATTGACTTGTCGATTCTTACAAACGAGGAGAAGAAGTGGCTGAACGACTATCATGCCGAGGTCCAGGCCAAGGTGGCTCCATTGCTCGAGGGAAAGGATGCGCGTGCGTCGGCGTGGCTTAAAAGACAGTGTCAGGCTATCTGAAGAGTTTTGGTTACGTATGGATCACCTACCGAGATGGCACGTAGTGAGCTTGAGTATGTACCTAGATGCAGGAGAAATGCTATTCAGGATTTAACGAGCAGTGTTTGCCAACACATTTGGTTCATATTTCTGGTTGTTTAGAAAGATATCCATGATGGAGATCTCACTGAGTAACAAAGTTAGTTGACATATTTTGGCTTGGCTTTGAGTAAAATGACAATTGTATTTTGACCGACGTAGGCAAATACCGATTTTCCCGCGGAATCCACTCCGAACGAGCTACAACGTTCGTTTTTGAGCACCATCTCCCCAACTTTGCATTTCTCCAAGATGAATTTGTTGAAGGCCGAGAGCAGAGACGGCCACATCTTGACAAGTGCATGCATTTTAAGCTGCATCACTTCTCATGGTTAAGTACACCATCAAGACCACACAAGATGCTCCAATGGCTCCAAGTCCATGAGTGATGCATATCTTGACGGTTTGCGTGTTGGAAATATTCAGCGCATTTCGGCAATGGGCTTATTTGCACACCGGGACCTTCAGAATGGTGCACGTACGCCCACATCCCATCCACACCTGTCTTCCGCTTCATCATGTGACATGGTATGCATACTACGTCGCTCTACATGGATTCCCGAATGTGTTGTGTGCACGAGATAGACCCTGGGGATAACCGCGGAGCATCGGAACTTTATTCATTGGCGCACCTCATGCGATTGATCTTACTAACTCAACCTCAGTTGCCGTTTTGAAACTGTCATACATGCGTTTACCTCTGGGCGTGGTCTGTCAACCACGCACGCCCAAAGGATGTCGGCGTCATATACATCAATGTGTACCTCGGTATTCGTGCTGGCTCGAGATGATGATGGACATTAAGGAAATTAGTTTCCTCGGGCAAGAATTGTTCGACCCTCTGCCGTCCAGAGTACTCGGACCACCGGTCTGCCCCTCTGAACAATCCTGTGGTCTCCGCTTGATATACATGGCTCGGTGAAGTGGCAGACCTCTGGGGAGCAATTGCTATCAGGTGAGAAGCATTCCACAAGAACGTTTAGATCTGCGGTCGCATTTGAACAGCATTGCGGTTCGTCTCTCCACTTGCTGGGACCAGCGTGGCGACTCGTCTGCACTCCACCTTTCCTCTCGGTATAGCTGCCTCGGAGAAATGGCCTATTTGGACGAAGCCGTTATCCCCGTGCGAGAAGTGCTCCACCTGGGTAATGCCATTACCCACTGGACTTCACCCGGAGGACATCCTGGAGGCTGCTCATAGTCGGTGGATGATCTTGTAGGGCACGCGCTTAATTGGTTCTTGCAGCGAATCAGTCAGACGACTAGGCGGACCTTTGCAATATTTACACTAAGTTGACATGTGGTATTCTCGCCTGATTTATTTACTGCCAAGGTGTGGGTCGACGTAACTGAAATCTTCCATCACTCTACGACGATCAAACATTCCTTTGGCTGCTCATTCACCATCTCGCTCCTCTACCTTTCTTGCCGCAACATCTACCCACAGTCGAAGAGCTCTTTTACTTGCCCGCAGTGGATGTCTTAGTTTCTCTTCGCAATGCACCATCGAGTCGCTAAGACAAGGCAGGGTGTCTTTTGGAACCAATCTCTCCCAACCACTCCCTGTTACCTCATATAGCGCTGCCATCCGTGACGGAAACAGTTCACCTGATGCAAATTATTATGTTGACTGTGCCGCACCAAACTAGAGATTAAAATAGAAACCTATCCGCGCCTTATTAGAAATCAAATATCTTGCGTTAGGATTTGATATTAGGTGTTCAGTCCTTGGTTTTGTATCCAAACACAGTCGATGTGGTGAAGGAACTGTAACCTTGTATGTACGTCTCGCATGGCTTATAAACTTGGTTTGCTGTTGGTTAAGTCTTCCGTAGCTGTTATCGAATCACTTGGTTATCAGGTTTCGTTGCGCCCATTTGTGAAAACCCGACTGACGAGCGGGTGAGTTTGAGTGTCCATTTCCATAGACATGTGATCAATAAGTGTCCTTTGGAAAC
This sequence comes from Tylopilus orsonianus, assembly GCA_038089095.1. Taxonomy (NCBI): domain Eukaryota; kingdom Fungi; phylum Basidiomycota; class Agaricomycetes; order Boletales; family Boletaceae; genus Tylopilus; species Tylopilus orsonianus. The sequence goes on along the minus strand of JBBPKE010000399.1, from coordinate 6,598 downwards.
GCATTGAGAGCCAATAGTAATTGTTTACAGAGGTGCGCCGAGACAGACAAACGCATCTTCTGGAGTTCTCGGGTAAGATGCGTCCGAGCACTTGTCCCACATTCGTAGGGTCGTAATATGTAACTAGCTGAGCTCGATGAGAAGCACAACAAACGGTCCGTGTTGAGATTCCTTGAACTGAAACTCGGACCTGATCAGAAAGTTTTCAGCAATGGACAAGACCTATTCAGAACAATGAAATCCACCATTTTACCGTTTCTCACAGTCCTGCGTGCTCTAACGATGGTCAAAAAACGAACGAAATACCGCAGTCATATTGCGCGACTCAACAACCAAATGATGAGAAGATGACGTGACAACGACCAGGTAGTAGGGCACAATCGCAAACTGTGTTTCGTACACCATCCATGTATCTGTGTCTGCATGGTTCAGTTGCCTAAAAGTCATGCAAGTGTCACGATCCCGCGCTTGCCGAACGCCGTCTGCTCGGCTGCATCAATAGTGATAAAACAGTGTCTTAACGAGCTAGACTTCCACACTCGGGAGCAATGGCGCACTGATCAACACTAGATGGATAAACCCTCCTGCAGATGGGCCTTACATGAGTGGTCATGTGCACATAGCATGTAAACTAACCTGAGCAAGTTGAAACGGGACCCTAGGTCCTATTTCTTCAATTCGAAGCAAAAGAGTTCGTGCATCATGTCGCTGTGCAAAGCAGAATGGTGGCGACCATGGTGATAGACGACATTTCATGTTTCGCCCGGAGTATACCACTAATTCCCTCCGACTGCAGGTCGTTCGGAAGTAATAACCAGCTCAATTTGAAGGGAAAGTGGTAAGCGAGAAGACCCCCACAACAACCGCTAGTTAAGGAAGCATAGTAAATTATATGGAGGATTGGGGCCACAACGCAAATTTTTCGATCGTTTTGGAGGTGAGTTACGGGCGAATCCGCGGGGAAGCCACGACAAGACAAACAGATGAACCACGTTCTCGTACCGGAGTCACTCCGCAGACCCGTCGACCGTCTAGAAAACGAACATTTTCTGCATTTAATCTCGTTCATTAAACATACATACTTTGCGAAATCTCGTTTGCCCAGGTCCGACCTGTTGCGAATCTATTATAAATGACCCTATGGAAACCATTCAGGCGACGTCGTAGACCATGTACCTTGCCTCCTTGGAGAAGAACATGTGACTCGTCAACGGTCAATTACACGCCCCTTATAACTTGTGACCCTCAGCGTCTTGATGTTGAGTTTGTGGCGCTGGTCCCAAGCGAAGGAGGGGGCTAGGCCCCACAGCCTCTCGGAAGTGGCACACGACCAATAACTTTCCACCGCTCCACAGTTTGGGGGCTTAACATGACTCACCTCCACAAGCGAACTAGGATATACTGAATCCGCAATTCCGCTGTTAGCACGGGGCGCCTCCGAATCTGACAGTACTACTTTGAGACTCCGCTGCCAGTACCAGCCTGCCTGAGAGGTCGCCAACCAACTTTGACTAGTAGCATTATGTGGCGAAACAAACGACTAGCCGTCGACTCCATTTTCCAGGTTGTCTGGCCTCAGGCGCGTTCACTCTCATGACAACCCCTGCGAAGTTCACACCCGAGCTCCGGCGGCACGGACAATCGGAGTGGTGGTTGATCTGAACGGATTCGTTGAATTATCATATTTCAAATATTTCGGGGCTCTATATTTGCGGTCGGATCGCGCTGCTTATACATTAGCAGAACAAACACCGGTCACCGTACCAAACGTGGTTTCACATATCCGTTGTGGAAGTTTACCCTTTCCGTGGCCACATATCACCCTGTCCAATGAAAACTTGAGATCAAATAGAATTTAATAACAGGTGCGTCGCCTCTATCACAACCATAAGTAGTATGAACTACATACATCGTTTCCATGTGTTTCGGCAGACGTTCACTAGGCTCAACGATGGCTGCAACTAGCTGGCCAGAACTTGAACGGCTCTCGCCACGCGGTCGAACCAGACTCGATTGATGAAATTTTGACAGGGAACATCAGTCGATCGTGATGGTGGCACAAAGAGTATAAGGATCGACATCCAATGCCCGTACTATGATTAAATTTTGTCGAGAGCTAAGATTTTCAATTGTCTGTTTGATGGGAAACTACTATCAAAACCACATGGTTGTATAGGGTCTTGATCTCACACATGGAGAAGGCTGGGTCCTTTAGCTTTAATTCCCGCCTTAGTTGCGCAACCCACAAGTGCAGCAATCGACCCTCGGGAATATCCGCTTTCCCAACGAGGGGATCTCGGATTTGAATGGGTTGTTGGCTTTGACGCGTTGCCGTGTACTGAATTTGGCAAGTGCCAGTCGATCGATGTGATTTCCATCCACATCCGTGCTAGCCCCGTGAAACTTTAAATGGTTTTGCCGACCGCGTTTGATTCCTCTCTCCCGATGCAACTGGGCCAGTCCCATACGCTGTTTCAGTGACTAGGCTTGTTGGTATCTAGGATCTATAAATGCCCCGGCCCATTCCGCTGCCATACTGCATCGCAGTGATTGCTTCTCACTTAGATTGTTCGCCCTTTTGCGGACCAACTTCCTAGAGTTTGGAGGGATAGAAATAAACACTGACATATGAAGTTTGCACAGTGAGGAGCAATCTTTAATATCCCAGCTATTCCTGACCAATCTTTTCCTTGACCACAGATATCTTCAAGATCACCAGGCGAGTGTCTAAATACTGTGCTCCTGCATGTTCATTACGCTAAATTGGCTTCCGTAGACCCCTGAGTGGAAAAAAGCTTACATGTAACAATTTATGGTTGCCTTGTTCAAATGCTCATCCTCTGACATGGGTTTCATGCCTTGGGGAATATATCTTTGCAACAGAGACTATCGCAAGCTTAAAGCACAGCTAAGAGTTATTCGTGCAAATGCTCGGCAGAAAGCCAATACGCCCAGTTTCGTTGGAAACAAACACGCCGCTCGTTCCTACAATTCCGCACCAACGAATAACCAAAACTATAGCTTTAAAGGTGAGCACTCCTTGATGTTAGTTCAGTTCCCGAGGGCGAAATGTACCCATTTTCAACCGTAACAGAGATGTACGTGAATCAGGGAAATGCAACGTTGGCCCACATTACTAGCGTATGCGCTTCGGGTTCTGTTCCTACAAAAAAAGATATCACGGGCCCGACTGGCCACCCACCGGCCCCCCTGATGAGTCCAAAAACGAATAATCGGGAAGATAACTCAAAATGGGCTGAAACCGTCGAACTCGATGGTTGGCCAAACGTATCAGGATCCCCATTTAGTTTGGCTTTGGCTAGCATTCCACTACATGGGGCCAAAATAGCGTTGACCACACCTTCTCAACAAGCACCGCTATCCCCGAGAGCCCGTCGCTCTCCGGTTTTTTCCCTTTTCGAGGACTTGGGTATCTAATCGCTCTCTCGGTCAGGGCCTAACCGTAACTGATCGGTCTTGACAGGGTCACCTGCACTACCGCCACTGTATTTGATACTCTCTAACTTGCCCGGCGATCAAGTCAAGTTTTTTGACATGCTTGACGTTGAGCTCAACAAAGTAGAAAAATTCTACTTGGAGAGAGAACAAGAAATGCAAGAACGTGCCCGAATGCTAAGAAAACAACTCAGTGAGCTTGGGATGCACCGTGACACACTACGCGTCTGTTGCATTTTGTTGATGGGCAACCCACGCATCATTAATATATATCCTCATCAGACATCAGACATGCGCTCAGATGCCCAGAGTCAGTCCAGTAGAGCGAGCCTAGAATCTTTCGCGTCCTCACTTTCATCCTTCATACAATGGTTACCCGACTCCAATGCAAAGCTCAGGAAGCCTCGTCAAGTCGGCCGGAACGCTGCCCTAGACATTGAATCGGGGAATAGTGGTGAATATTTGATTTGCTCAAGGGTCCCACCCTCGACTCATGGAACATTAGGATGTAATAGTTCTTTTGATTCATCCGCGTTAGTGGGGAAAACTCCTGGGCGCGGGTATGTGGATGTTGCCCATGCTAGATCTCGGGGAAAGGACAGTACAATTGGAGGTAGCAAGTCGCCAAAGTGCAACACTAAGGGTGCTCCAACTTCTCCGTGCAGCTCTGTAAACCTATCAACCGATGGGAAAAGGCATCCACTCGACCCCCAAGAGTATGAACACGCAAAAAGCGTTCTTCGTAATGCTATAATTGAACATTACCGGTGGGTTGAAACACTGCCCTCCCTCTAGGATTCCTTTTCGGGATTGGCAAATCTCGTGCAGTCATCTCATTTTTGTTGAATGCTTCGGTTTTAAACATGGTGCTGATACGTATGTACTTGTAGCGGCCTTGAGGTCCTAAAAAATTATAGGGTGAGAGCCTCTGATTTGCTTTCAGGTTATGAACTAATGTTTTTCGCTCTCTTTCGAATCTACCTCGATCCGTCATCTGCACTACGCATGGATCATCACACCGATCAATTTTTCATATCTTATCACAAGACCCTTAATCTCGCCGGTTTCCGCAGGGCGTTGAAGGGGTACGAGAAGATTACTGGTACTTCTGTCCTGGACACCTATACGAAGGAGAAGGTATGAAGCCTCAGTGGCACACGATGCTGCGACATTAACACGCTGAATTCTTACAGGTTGAACTCTCCGCCTTTGCCTCCAGCGCTATGATTAGCACTATGTTGGAGGAAATGGAACGCCTTTTCGTGGCTCGATTTGGTACGTTGCCTTCAGGCACGAGTGCTGATGGCTGCATATACTTTGATTTCACCTTACTGACCCGTATATCTTGTACCCAGGGCACGGAGATAAGAAAAAAGCAATAGAATATCTGCGAGTCGGACCATTATCAAAAACGCACCATTTTAGTGCATTCCACTCTGGAGTGTGGCTGGGACTAGCTATCCCGGCGATTGCTGGGGGTGTTTACTTGTGTAGGAAGCGACAAGCTATTTGATGGTGTTATTTTTGAACTTCATTGGTAGCTTTCCAGGAGTACACACAGCGATCACTCCCCTCATTGAATATCCTCTTATTTGTTTATTCCATACTCCTCGTGCCGGTGCTGCTTGCGTTACTAATTGGCATCAATATACTCGTGTGGGTGCGGAAAAACATTAACTACACCTTTATCCTTGGTGCGTCACTGCGCTATTACACTCCGTTCACAATTTGATAAATCACACAGAGTTAAGCCCAAGATCGAGGCTTGATCATCATGAATACTTTGAAGTACGTATTATTTGACCACCCCACGAGATCTGATGTTCTAGGCATGACAGCTTCCTTCGTTTCTCTTGTGCACTCTCGCCTATGCATTTTCGTTTTCCATGGCGCAAATCGGTCCCCCAATGCTGTGGCCTTTGATCTGGCTTGCGCTCACGCTGGTGGTTATGTTAAATCCAATTCGCGTAAGTACTCGTACCGCCTTTTCATGTTCGTTGACGCCATTTGTGGATATACAGAATTTCATGTGGGGCCGCGCGCGTTGGTGGACAATCAAAAACATAGCTAAGCTTGGAATCAGTGGAATGTGGAAGGTTGAGGTTTGTCACAGTATTATGAACGCCGCAAAGCCTTTGAAATCTAATTGCATTTCAGTTTACGGATGTCTGGCTCGGGTATGACTCCCGACGTTTGATCCCCTTAATTATCTCACCTTGCGACCACCAGTGATCAGATTTGCAGCCTTGTGTATTCGCTATCCAACTTGTACTTCGTGGGCTGCTTATATTCCCGCCTTTTTGTCGATTTCCCCAGTTCGGCTTCTTTGTACACTTCATTCACTGTCAACGCCACGACTACACATCAAGCAGAATTTTCCATATCTACTGGTGCATTCCGGAGTCTGCTTTCTTCAGCTTATGACCCACATATTCAAGATGCTTGGTCGACATGCAGTATATCTCAGCACATGGGATGGTATTACGTCCTCGGTGTGTTACCCTATATGGTACGTTTCGTACAGAGCATGAGGCGATACCTGGACTCGAAATTATCCACCCAGCTTATCAATGTAAGGTGTTCATATGATCTCCGTTTACTCTATGTTCTCAAGTTGGTTTAAATAGGCCGGGAAATATGCGACAGGGATGATGTATTACTTTGTTTACTGCTACTGGAAGCACAAAGGTATGTTACACTCTATCATTGCCGACACGTGGCCAGAAATCGTCACCCAGGCTCCCCCAACACTGGTGAAATTTATGTCCTCTGGTGTTTCACAGCGACAATTAATTCGATATATGGATGTGCCTGGGTAAGTATCTATGCCTTCGTGTACGCAATGGCCATGGTATATTTTGTCTCAGGACTTTCTGATGGACTGGTCGGTGTGTGAGCCCTATGCCAAGTATCCACTTCTTAGACAAGAGCTTATCTACGAATCACAAATACTGGTGCGCTCTCATTTCCTGGGGTCTCTAGTACCACTGATAACCCCAACGACCTAGTGCTACTACTTTGCTTTGGTGTGATCACTCTTTTTTTCCGCTCTCATATTTAACTCCAATTCCCTTTCACAGGTGTCCAATCTGTGTGTTCGTTTCATTTGGCTGAGCCACATATTCCTCGACCCGAATGAGGC
>JBBPKE010000398.1:0-19349 GCA_038089095.1 Tylopilus orsonianus | reverse complement strand
CTCGCACTTGCAAAGCGTACTAGGCATGACTCGAACTATATTAACAGAGTAGCCAAGAATTAATTAAGGTAGCTATAGAAATGTATTAGAGAGTGAGAATGACGAGGCGTTTACATGGAGCTGCTGATCCCAGATAGAAGATGAGGTAACCTGATAGGCATTATTGTAGGGATTGTAGGGCTGAGCTTGCTGGAAATGATACGTTGTGCAGGGGAAAATAATAATCGGAAAGTGGTTCAAGCTGACATACAGTAGGGATTATGCGTGAGTGGATCACGCACTATAAGAACTTCAATTGTACTAAGATACAGGGGCTGTAAAACATATAAAAGTGAATAATCTACGGGAAAATCCAACAACATGCACCGCGTGAGAAAACGGGACTAATACTCAAGGCCAACGGGAGATCCAGCATCGTTCGTCCCCACTGAACAATCCTCGAGAAACTCGTTTAGCACATCCGTTAACTCCTGGACAAGTGCGTCCCTATCCCACTCTGTTCTGTGACGCCACACACTGTTGAGGCACGTAGCCCGGAGTTGTTCAAGCTGCTCGACAGAAAGCTGGCTCGTCTTTGTCTTGAGCTGGTACTGGAAGTCGAGCAGTGAGGTCTCGTTTATATGGAAGTCAGGAAGAGGGGTCGGGGATTTTGTGGGTTCGCGGGGAGGAGGAATAGCGGGTAGTACATCGACATCGGGGGATGGTTGCGCAGAGGGACTTCGAGAAGGTTGGTGCATTTCACGTGAAGGTACTGGAGTCTGCGGGTAGCCGTTTTGTTGGGGCGATGGATGTGGTGGTGGATTATGGCTACCAGTGCTAGGAGCGGTGCCGTTCAGTAGTGGGGCAAGAGTCGCAGAACGCATGATATCTTCCTCCGGCAGTAGCGGGTTTAAGAGAAATGGATCAAAACCTGACCGCCGTGGTACTGGGGAGTCGATTGCCATGGCATCAGAGGGTGCGCCGATCGACTCCAGTGGCTGAACAACAGGCTCTGTAGTGATAGGCAGTTCATCTTCAAGTTCTCGACCTTCATCAGCAAATCTGACAGTCGGGGTTTTTGTCTGCCGTGATGTCGTGGGAGGACTAAGCATATCGATGGGATCATGCTCATCGTCACTGAGTATAGTCCTCTGCCGCTTCTTTGGTTGGCTAGATGTCCTACCGTCTTCTGTTTTGTTTTCCTCGCTCGACTCTGGGGACCCACTTGGTCGGTCACCAGTACGCGTTCTCTTGAGGCGTCTCTCAAGCTGGAGGGGGTCAGTGATGCTCATCTCCGGCTGCTGTCCCGTATGTCGCGCGCTCCGCCGAGTACCTGGAGCATATGTCCCATTCTGTCCTACGTCTGGAGCGGAATTCTTCTCCTTGGCCTTCTTTCTCTCCTCCCTCCGTTTCCGTTCGCGCTCTGCCATCCGTTGACACTCGAGCTTGAATTGAAGATCAAACTCTTGCATGCTGACCTCCGCAGCTATCAACATAGCCTGGGCTTTGTGCAGTCTTTCGTGATCCTCGTTCACACGAGTAGCAGCGTTGTGCACAATTTTGTTTATGTCGTCGAGGAAGTCTTCTGGGGTCAGGTATTTACCTTTGTAGAGATCCGTGTGCATGCGTTCCAGATCCATGTCGTATAAGGGAGGTAGTTGTGGCTGAATTAACGGCTGAACCTGAAGTTGAGTTTGGGCTTGAAGTTGGGACGCTGATGGTTCTGTATGTTCGAGTTGAGGGTGCGAACCATTCATCGCTTCGGTTTGTGTGTCTTGGACAGGGCCGGGAGCGTCTTCGACCACCTCCACGGCAGCACGTTCGTCTTCGATAGTGACACTGGTTGCAACAATTTCTACCTCCGTGATTCCAAGAACGGGTAGTTCAAACTCGTATTCCTCCTGATAAAATAGAACACCGTCAGAAGGAACAAAATGCGCTATTCATGAAAAACAATTACAGTTGCCCTTTTTGTAAACCTCTTGAATTTGCGCTTCAGTTCCGTAAGGATAGGCCCTAAGCGATATTTCAACAGAGTAATGACCCTTTGGTCGGCTTCCTCCTGGATAGCGAGCTCGGCGGCCGTGGGCTGTCTTGGCTCCGGGGGTGGAGCGATAGGGAGCTCCTCCAGAATCCTACGCTTTCTTTTTACCCCGTCCGCGAACTGGTTTGGGGGACGTCGAACATCTGCAATGATACCGGCGAAAAAAGCTTCGCGTTGTTCGATGGTTGGGACAGGAAGGATCAGGCGATTTTCTCGGATTATCCCAAACCAGGAACGAACATCATGCGGGAGGGAGGAGAATGGTCCATCAACAATAGCAAGTAGGAGGATGGGATCTGTTGGGGATAGAGAATCGAGCATCGCACGGACGGTGGCACGAGCCGTCTCGTGGACTGCAGCGCACCAGCCAAGGAGAGACGGAATGTAGATTGCGGATGGTTGATGTCTCTTGGCTTCCACGAATAGCTGAATAATCGCCGCCTCTACGGTCTAGAGCACTCTAATGAGGTGACCAGTACGCGGACAAAATTCAGACTCACTCTTGTGGTGTCACCCATGAGTGTTCCGAGGTCGAGATTTTGAATATGATAGCTTTCTAAATAATGTAATGCAGCTGCACCGATATATCCTTGACCCATTCCTGGCTGGCCATGGATTACAAGCCGAGGACGGTAAACTCGAAGGGTCTCCATTGCTGTGTTATTCAATCAGGGTGTTATATGCCAAACAGCTCGGACTTGGGCTCACACTGCAACATCATCTCCCTATCAAGTGCATTTTCCTCGCTGTCCTCCTCCCACTGAGCCTCCTCTAGGGCGGTTCGCTTCTTGTTCGAAGGCATTACCCTGTCGATAGCGTGTTTAACCCTCTGCAGGGTGTCCGCCAATAGTGGTTCTAATTGGCCGGGAAGTGGAGAAGCTGCTGAGGAAGATGAACGCGCAGACGATGGTACGAGTTCTAACAGAGCTGTTAGGCCAGAAGTAGTTCGCCATTGAGAAATACGTACTCTTCACGGATATCATGAAGTCGCGAAAAGCAACATTGATCGTTTCAGGTTTGAGTAATAGACGATCATTAGACTGGTATATCTGCGGATATCGCCTTTGAATAGCATTAAGGGCAGCTTCTGTGCACAACGCCTAAGGAACCGGTAGAGATCATCAGAAACATATCAACAGGGTGGATCCCGCATCACGCTGCCACTCACCCTCAAATCAGCACCCGCGTATCCCTTTGTGAGCTTAGCCAATCCCTTTATATTTTCCTTTCCTTGTTCACCAGCCCAACCCTCCCAGTTTCTAGTCATGATCCCAAGAATTTTCTGCCTACCGTCAAGGGAAGGCAAAGGGAAATAAAACTCCCGGTCAAACCTTCCGGGTCTTCTCAGTGCTGGGTCAATGGCATCCGGTCGATTTGTGGCACCGATGACAATCACCTGACCTCTTCCATCCATCCCATCCATGAGTGCTAAGAGAGTGGATACAATAGAAGCGTGAATCTGATCCTGTTTAGAGGACCGAACAGGTGCAAGACCGTCGATTTCATCGAAAAAGATGATACTGGGTTGACAATTGCGGGCTTCCTCAAACAGGAGCCGGAGTTGGCGTTCAGCCTCACCGACCCATTTAGAGAGACAATCGGCGCCCTTTCGCATGAAAAATGCTGGTTGAAAAGGTGTGAGACGGATTGCATGAGTAAAGTTCCAAGCACTGGGGACGTACATATACCCTTGCCGTTTGAACGACAGCTGGCTGCAAGTGAGCGTGCTAAAAGGGTTTTGCCCGTTCCTGGTGGACCATGGAACAAAACACCGCGAGGAGGCGTTAGGCTGAAGCGCTGAAATACTTCGGGATACAATAACGGTAGGATAGTCATTTCCTTGAGCGAATGAATGTCTATTTCATGTCGTTTCAGTAAAGAAGTCCCGGTCTATGACACAAGAAAATAATCATACGATCTTCTAAACCACCGATCTCATCAAATGTTATATTTTGATTGACTCCCAGTGGGTCGGCATCAGCGAGGGCTAGTAGTTGATCAGCACAAGAGTGTCAGAGAAAGAGGCCACTGACTTGAATCACCAATCTTGCCAAGGTTGGATGGAGTCCCCGCAACTGCAGCCAGCTCTCCGGGAAGCATACCAGCACCACCAGCGCCAACAGCACCCGCACCCATCAACCCAGCAGCTGCCCCAAAGCCCTTCCTGGGTGTACGGGTAGGAATGTCGGAGTCCTAGGATCCCTAATAAGAAGTGACACACGGGATACTACTGAATCACGGACAGAATCATCAGCCGGCATGCCCATCCACCTGCTCAACTCGGCCCCGCTAGCGCTCCACCCTGGCCCACGTCTGGAGCGTGCACCGCCACGGTTGTTGGATCTGCTCTTTGGTGGGGGTTTGGTCTCCTCTATGGGCGGGGGGATGGCATAGTTGATTTTGGCCCTCTGCCTGAGGGAATATGGTTTACCATCGTCTTGGATTTCAAGGTCGGGTTCGCCCTCGGCATCAAAGTCGGGTTCTCCCTCTGCGTCAGCGTCAGCTTCTAGGTCCGATGATGTGTGTGGAGCATCCTCAAAGGAACCTTCCGCATCATCCGACTCTTCAGAGGGATTGTCGACATAGCATTCATCACTCTTGACGATGGCACGACTTTTGGCCCTGGTCATGCGCCCCGATGGATTTGTTGTGGAAGGAGTACAACGAGTTGGTTGGCGAATAAGGCGTGAACTACGAGACCGCAGCGACCGCTTCGGCTGTTCGTCATCTTCGTCATCCTCGTCGTCTATATCCAGCGCTGCTTTTCCATTTACGGGTAAATTCTCCGGAATGCCGAGTCCAGCAAGGATATCGTCTTCGCTACCCGACTCCTTGTAATTATTTTTCTTGACTTTGCGGCCCCGCGACGAGCGCATCCACTGCTCTTGCTTGATCCGGTACTCGGATTCTGGGAGAGAGGGGTTGTCGTCGATCACTGAGCGCTCGCTCTCATGGTACTCTGAAGTGGAGGGGGGGCTGGTGTGAGTGAGAATGGAGCCTGTCCGATTGCGACTGGAGCGGCGTAAGGAGGGGACATTGCTTGTGGTCATGGGGGGGAGCTTGATGGTCAGGCGTTGTCGAGGAGACTCCAGGGTCGAGTCGAGCCCAGCTGTGTGCTGCCAACTCGCTCGTCCAACGTCGCCACCTTTGTTTGCGGGTGGCGGTGCTTTTGTTTACCCCTATTTGGCGCTAATCGCGACATCCGGCTGGTGTCCTCCAAACGGGCACCTGCTGCTTCCCTGGCCTCCCCGCCAACTGCACACACCCCCTTCCGCTCCAACCCACCATGCAGCCCCCACATATCTCTCTCCAAACAGATCGATGCGTCCTGCTTGTCGGTGGTTCCATGGTCGTGGAAAATGCACGAAGAAAAAATACAGCGGAGGAACGGCTGTTTCTGTGAGTGATTTCGTGTGGATGATGGAGGTTCCAAGCCAAGAAGTGTTCGATTTTCGACCACTCTGTGCACTCGTCTTTGCTCCCCCGCTGGAAAGTTGCATCTGACGCATTTTCGGCACCTGCCGAGCGTGACGTGACATGGCATGGTCATGCGTGACCGGTGATCAAAACCTTCCATTTCTGGAATGCAAGGTGATGACGCTTAGCTTCAAGCCAGTGGAAACACTCCGGGGCCTCTGGCAGCGGCGGACCCCCGTCTCACTCCCAGCGGGTTACGGCAATGGACCGCGCTGTGACCTATTTAAGTTCCCTTTGACAACTGAGCTACTAACGCGCACCGTAATCACCTGACATGAATAATTCCCCTCCTCTCTTCGATTCCCCCCGTGGATCAGCCTTCTTTCCACTCCAGCCAATCTGGAACCCTGTACATCCAGCTCAAGGTGTGTCATGTCCGAACCGATCCTGCTCACGATTCCTCATACTGTACAGCGGCAAAGTCGAGCGACAGCCTAGAAGAAGCAAGTTCTGACAACTTGTCTGCGTTACCAGGAAGCGCGATACCCCCTAGTCCATATCGTTCTATTCGCAATGAACAAACTGCTGTACCATCCTCTTCATTGCCTCCTTCCCTGCGGCGCTCGCCGGGTGCGCAAGCTTTCATAACCCCGCTTGAGCGTCGCGACGTTGGGCCACTCTCGACAGAGGGCTCGACTGGTCAAAACAGCTCACAACGCGTCTCATTTGACGGCACCCCCGCTTCCACCCCGAATCACAGTCCTCGCATGAAGGTCCGTGTCCACCCGCTTCTTCGCCAGGCAGTCTCCCAGACTCCCCGAGAGGTTGAACTTACAACATCAAAGATGAATCATCCGAGCGGTCCTACCACATTCCCTTCACCCGTGCCCTTAGCTGCACCTGGCACCACACCAAAGAAGCCTGGCTATGAATCTCCCCTCACCGCCTCTGCTTCTCATTCCAGGACAACATCCCCTTTGCGCCGTCGCGGTTGGTCCGGATTCCACAGAGCTCAGGAGGACGCCTTCATTCCTGTCGACCCTTTCCGGCTCCGTACTCGTCTCCGTCGTTTTTCACTTCACAGCGACATCGAAAGCTATCTTCCGTTCGACGCAGCGTGCGAGGAAAATCCTTTCTGCTGCATCATACCAAATTGTAGTCCTGAAGAACGTGTTGTTTCCTTCCTCCGGGATGCTCGCTATTTTATCATGGACACCCTTCCTAGGCAAATATACCTACACTTGCTCTTTCGTCTCCCTTCCTTATACTGGTCACGAATTGCAAAGTTGTATGAAGATGCTCAGATCAGCAAGCCAGATCTAGAGTGTATGGTCGAGGCATGTTTTTACCAACAGCGGCGGCGACAACGGTTCGTCCCGTCGAGTCCAATACCCCCTGGTGCACACTACCACCCTGCCCCACCTCTGCCTGATGAATGGACCACTGCCAATGTTTCGCCTGCACTATTCAGGTTCAAACAGTCTTGGGAAGCTTTTATTGATTCTTTGTTGCGTGAATGGAAGACGCTGAATCTTGTCTCCGCTTTGCTTCATTCGTCAGTATCCATTGTTTCCCTCACTGACTACATTCTGATGTTCCTTTTGCTGAATGGCAGAGCTATCATCTCGATGTTCCAGATTCAGGTAATAGCGAACGATCCGGTTATTAGAACGGCTGCGCTCCTTTCATTAACCTCAGCCTTGATGAGTTTATCGTATGGGTGCATATATATTGTTAGATTCGGGACAATGAGAAGTATGTTCAAGGCAGCGAGATGGGCAGAGGTGGGTGTAATAAACCAAACTTATTCAATCCACTCCCCTCAAACCTCTTCACGCACAGGAAGCGGCAAGAACTACAACGTTCATCATGTGGAATGTGTGGGTGCTGCTAGCTATGCCCGCTGTTTGGCTTTCTTGGTATGTACTTTGGTCCTTGGAGAACTGTCACTCAAACTGACCTACCTGGATTTTCTCATTCCTCATTCCGCCAACTTTCTTGATTTCCAACTCCCTTTGCCGCATATGATGAATAGGTCCATGATGTTCTTCATCGTTGCCATCCTGGCGTTCGTTTGGCGATATGGGAGTTCAGCGGACCCTGTTTCCCCTCAACCCCTTAGTCCTACCGCTGCACTAGGACCAAGAATAGCGATCTCTGCCTGGTTCTTTCTCGGGCTGCTCTATCTCTGTGCCATCGTGAAGACGCTGCACAACTACGGACTGATAATTGAAAACAGGCCCTCTAGGAGGGCAACCTTGGGGAACGGTATTCCAAACATACCAGAAAGCGATACGCGGGGAGGAGAACAAGCGAGTCAGAGGGAACACGGGACGAGCTATGGTCGCGAGTCGGACCAAGCGCATCGCGGACGCGAGCGCACCCGGAGCAGAACCGAACGAGACGCGACGGTACCAGGCGGGCTCCCGGCTGTGACAGGCCTTGGGCTCAGGGGTTTAGATGAAGTCGCGAGTCCACACAGCTCGGATGAGATGTCAGGGGAGAAACAACGGATTCAGACGGAGGCGAGCGCCTGACATTTTGCTTCACCTTGACGTTTCTCCGCCATTTGGACATTATTATTTCTTATCGGACTTGACGGGAATTACTGAATGCAACATCTCTCGAGCTGGAACAAAATAAATCCCGCCCTGCCGAGGGATATGACATGGGTAGCAACCGTCAACGAATAGAACTGCGCATCATGGCTCGTCAGTGGGCTCGGCGCATTTCTAATCAAAAGGTCCCAGTTTGCTGTATATACGTAAGATGACACTGTAAATCGGTCCACAGTATTCAGATGCGGGGTTGTAATAGTTTATTGATACATAACAAGTGTTTGTGTGCATTATATATAACGATACTCCTACATGTACCTTGTGCTGATATAGTCGAAAATGTCAGAAATGCATTACTATAGTGCTCCCTCGAACAATAGTTTCCGTGGTTTCGGGATGTTAGGTGGGGGCAAGTACAAGGCCGGCCTAGACTGTCAATCAGCGTCATGTACGTTGAACAGGAGATTGAATCTCACATCGATGTTCCACAGTTCGCAGCTGGATTACCCATGATGATGCTCTCGGAAACGCCTGAAACGCTGTCATTCTTTCCAAAGGCAGCAGCGTCGAATAAATGATCGGTCGTCTTTTCAAACGAAGCAAGCATCATTACGCTGTCCTTCATTTTGGCCACACCGAACCGTGTAATTCCCAACACTTCACCCTGTATAAAAATATGATTTTGAACCAGACCGCGGATTTTCCTAGCAGCGTCTTACCTTGTATGTCATGATGTCCCCGAGGAGCATGACATGCCGAGGGTCGATGCTCATGCCATGACTTGACATTGTGAACTGAATTTCGTTGACGATCGTCCGACGCGCAGCCTCAATGCCAAGAACTTGAGCGGTCTCAATGACATGGTTAGATGTTGTGTGTTCGCCGACGATACCTAATCTTACAATGAGTGGGGGTCGCCGATGACCTAAAGGAGACGCGCACCCTCTGTCGTCATGACTTTTTGAAGACCGTACCCTTCTACGAGCAATTCTTTGTCTCCTTTTTTGCCTTTAGCATCATCTTTCTCCTTGATGTTGATGATTGCCCGCTCGATAGAGGGAACCCCCTGGAGAATGAGGTTGTCAAACGGAGTCGCCACAGTTGTTCGGGGAGTTACCTTGACGACCACTTCAGGCAACAATCGCTTGAGCTCTCGTAGTCGGTAGTATTTGTCGGATCCATCAACGTAGAGCCGCAGTCGGTTCCGACGAGGAATGACGGTAATTGACTGAGGTATAACGAGTTTGACGTCAACAGATTTGGACATGAAAATTCGGCGTGCCTACCTCTTGCTTGACCTTAAGCTTCTTAGCATTGACGATCCCCCATTTGATGTCGTCCAGTGTCATTTCTAGCTATACGGTTTCTATCAGTTTGACTCATTGCATAACTGAGCAGTACATCCCTAACCTGTAATTTTTTGATGGCATCCATGTCTACAATGATACCAATGTATGTATACTCTGGTGCCCAAGCCTCTTCTAGGACGGCTGCGATCTGCGCGATCGGTTGGAAAATTGTCCACAGAATTAAACAAAAAGCAAATTACATCACCGAGGTGCGTCTTTTCCAGCCGACCTTTCACGATACGGGCCGAAGGCTCGCTGTTGCATGTGACCAGTTTACAGCTGATGATGGGGGTGCTGATGAGTTTCGCCGCGTTAATGATCTCTTTAATACGAGGCACCCCTAGAGTGACGTTCATGGAAGCGACACCAGCAAAGTGAAAAGTTTTCAGCGTCATTTGCGTCCCTGGTTCACCGATAGATTGTGCGCCGACGGCACCCACGGTTGAGCCTAAAGCCCATGAGTTACTCTGACCACGTACGGATTTCGTGCACGTACCGGGTTCAATTCGAGCTTTGATATACTTGACCCAGCAGAGCTGGAGGAAGTGGAGTAATTGGGATTTCGTGACCGTGATCATATTATCCACAATTGCCCTGTCTTCCGCTGCGCATATGAGCAGACAGCTCAGAAAGGTGAAAGGAGGACGCACTAGTTGCCCCAAAGGAAAGGTCAGTATCGGCATCCCATTCATCGTTACGGTGCAGGGCTTCAAACATGCCGTGACTCTTCCTCATCTTTGCCAGACGGTTGACGATGCCATCTGCGATGAAGTTGCGAATAGTAGAAATGTAGGTAGGGGTGCACTCGTTTGTGAACCTTGATGTGGCCAGTTCTCGATCCATTATTTCAAGGATCTCATATGGTAGCAGAGGACGACCCTCTCTCCTTCCGGCTAACTACGTCCCCTGGATCAGTTATAACAGCATAGACGGAAAACATCCATACCAACGAATGTTTCAAGGATCGCTCGAACTCGACTGGTTGAGCATCCCCTTCGAGGCAAGCTGGATCCAGTCCATCATCACCGTACCTGAATTGAACGACTCCCCCCGTGGAATTGCGGACAGAAAGATCGTACTGTGTAGTGAGGTCCTCCAAAGCTTTCATCAAACGTCTTTGCATATATCCAGTCTCTGCTGTCTTGACAGCAGTGTCCACCAAGCCTTCACGTCCTGAGATAGCGTGGAATAGAAACTCTGTGGGCGATAGACCAGAGTAGAAACTGTTTCGAACAAAGCCTTTTGATGGTGGCTCTTTGGATTTCTTGGGGAAATGCGGGAGAGAGCGGTCCTGGAAACCATCTGGAACACGTTTGCCGGAAATAATTTGTTGCCCAACACAGGCAACCATCTGAGAGACGTTGATCACAGAACCTGTCACACACATCGTATGATGACGCGTTGACTGTGTAGTCCATCCCACTCACCTTTTGATCCACAAGTGGCCATGATAAGAGGGGCATTGTGACGACTGAGCTCCTCCATGCATACCTTTCCAACCTCATCGCGGACCTTGGATAGAACGGCGGATATAAGGGCTTCAAGAGTCTGTTCCTGATTACATCCCGGCTTATTCTCGAGCAGTCCTTTTCTCGCTTTCGCGATCAGGTCAACGCACTCAGCATAAGCAGCCTCCACCTTCTTCTCCTTCATGGCTCGCAATTTAGGCCCTGGGATAACATCATTGATGCCCAATGAGAAGCCGAAGTTGGCTGGTGATGATGTTAATGTTTATAATCTCTCAGGACCGGGAAGAAATCGTACTGAGCCATCGAGCACACAGCTTTGCAACGCGATTCATAGCCGCTGCTGCCTCGTGCGGACCATAATCGCGTAAAATCACACCAAATATCGACTTCTTCTTCCCGCTCCCGACGGTCGCCTTATCCATGACCCCGCACATGATTTCGCTATTGACGACGACGAGCCAGCCGTCATTTGGAGAGAGGTCCGGAAGTGGTTTCATGGCGTAACAGTCTGCCCTCGGCTCGTCAACTCGATTACACTTCGACTCGACATTGACAAGAACCCGCGACTTTTTGTTCGGACGCATGAGGACGTTGAAGATTTGCTTCCCGGTCCATAGACGAACAGGCTTCCAAATGGTGGGAGGTGGTATATCAATTTGGAGATCAGCGTCTGCAAAGTAGCAGCATATTTGCGTGAATTGACGACGATCAAAAAAGACGTCACGCCTCGTCATGAGATATGAGGCAGTGATAAAGTCTTGGATGGCTGCGATGACGGGCTCGCCATTTCGAGGGGTTACAAGGTTGTGCTTGACACTCATGAGTTCCAGCGCTTCTGTTCGCGCTTCTTCCGTCTGCGGTATATCTAAAGATCGAATGGGCCATATGAATAGCACCCATAGTTGAAATACTTACGGAGGTTCATTTCATCACCATCAAAATCAGCGTTGTAGGGTCCGCAGACGCATTCATTAAGACGGAATGATCGCCACGGTCGTATGCGTGCCCGATGGCACATGATAGAAAGCTAAACAAGGGGTGTGAGGCAAAACGACGAAACAACCTCCAGTTGACATACTTTATGCAGACTGGGTTGACGATTAAAGAGAACAATGTCCCCGTTGATAATATGCCGTTCTACGGTGTCCCCGACGCGCAAACTGTCGGCTACCGCATTTCTGTTTCCAAATTTTAGATACTTCTTGAAACCGCTGCTACCCGCAGTGACATAATTTGCACCAGGGTGAACGTCGCATCCGTTCCGAACCGCTTGGCGAAGGACTTCTATGTTGTGGGGCGTGACGCGTTCTGGGTATGTCAAGATTTTAGCAACTCGCTCGGGGACAGCGACTTCGTCGATTCGCAAGTTAGGGTCAGGCGAGATTACAGTACGACTAGAGAAATCAACACGCTTCCCAGAGAGATTACCCCGGAAACGACCTTGCTTTCCTTTCAGTCGCTGTACAAAACCCCGCATGGGTTTCTGGCCAGCCTGAGACGGAACTCCAGGCAGCTCTGAGTTGATATACATTGCAACAGAGAGCTGCAGAAATTCCCAGTGTTCCTGTCCAAATCCAAATCAGAACTAAAATCCTCCCACTGAATCATACGAACCATAAATTGTGCAGTCGGGGCACCCTTCGAGAGGCCTTGCTTTATGAGGGCGTTGGTAAATACTATTTCAGTGAGTTTTACAGTGAGATCGTCTTCATTTGAAGCACCATCCTGTGCAACAGACGGGCGAATACAAACTGGGGGAACCGAGATATATTGCCAGATATATTCCTCCGGTCGACCAAACTCAGGTTTCAGACCAAGTAGCTCACAATCCTAAGCACGGAATATGGGCGCCACACAAAAACATAAATGGAAGCAACCATACCTCGTCAGATATCCTCTTGAAGAGGTCAAGAGTTTTCAGCGGGTTGAGGTCCTCGTGAACAGCTTTGTTGAGATACATGCCGAGTTCCTTCTGCGCTTCCACAGCAGGCGCAAACGTTCGTTTCCACCTTTCCATCTCTTCAGCAGTCTTCTTTGCCCTAAATTTATCATGTATAATCCTTAGGGCACCAGCCTTCTTGACAGCTCCATTCGTAGCGGAGCAGTACGGACAATATATGACTTTTCGTGCCATGGCGTTTACGCTTTTACATAGTGCCTGGCGGTGTACGTTTTCGAGATTTGGTCGGCGAAAGCGCTTAAGAAAAGCCCGTCGATCAGACTCCTCGAGCAAGACTCGCGCACAGGTCTGAAAGGCGTGATCAACGGGGTAGTACATGACATCAGCGCACATACCTTGCATATACACTGCAGTATCGTGATCGTATGCTTGAAGTAACCAATGTGAAATACTGGAACGACCAACTTGATGTATGCATAGTGCCCGACACAGTCCACGGAATTTAATCCGCAGGTTTCGCAAAAGGCATTCTTCTCTGTCGTGCCCTGCAGTCTGAGATATAATGTCAATTATTGGGAGTAAATTTGACTCATACAAGTCGTCTATCAAGAACGCCATCCTTGACGGGCAATCGATCGGTAGGTGTGTACAGGTCACGGTGAGTGACCTGGAACTCGGCCAACTTTACGGTATCTTGAGCATTCAAGGTACTGAACTGGAGTTGCTTTCTGAGAATACATCAATTGTAATACCAGCATACCGCGAAAATATACTCGCATGACTTTTGGAGCCTGCGTTGACACGGATTCCTTCATAGTAGATGTGCGGAATCAAGCTGGAGCCAATCAATGATCAAGTCACACCATGTGACGACACAGTCACGTTGTATCACACTAGATCGCACTTGCGCGTCGCGTCGCTCCTTACCGCACAACCATGTCAAGGACATCCTACGACAGATATCTTACCGTTTTCTCCCCCGAAGGACGGTTATATCAAGTTGGTACGTTCAGCATGTATCTAGTGGAAGTTATGCTTTCAGAGTTGACGCGCGACGTGAACAGAGTATGCTTTCAAGGCCATCTCTGGCTCTGGACACACAGCAATCTCAGTAAGGGGTAAGGATACCTCGGTCGTCATCACACAAAAGAAAGTTCCAGTATGTGGCCTCGAACCAACCAATACATCTTTGATGCTCACGTAGGGCAGGATAAGCTCATTGATGCATCTTCGGTCACACATCTCTTTAGCATCACCCCGACTATCGGATGTGTTATGACTGGCCTGATCGGTGCGGCTTACGACGGCCACTTTCTGACAGACTGTCTCACGCACGCTTAGCTGATGCAAAAGCGCAAGTATTTCGCGCTCAGCAAGAAGCTGCGGACTGGAGATTCAAATACGGGTACGAGATTACCCCAAATGCACTGGCGCGACGTCTGGCGAACATCAATCAAGTGTATACTCAAAGAGCCGCAATGAGACCACTAGGAATCTGTAAGCGGGATTGTGATGTCATGTGAACCTCGTCCTGAGCTGCCTTCATAGCGATGATCCTGATTGGTATCGATGCCGAAGACGGGCCCCAGTGCTTCAAACTCGACCCTGCTGGCTATTTTGTGGGGTTCCATGCGACTGCCGCTGGGCAGAAGCAGCAAGAAGCGATGAACCATTTGGAGAAGAAGTGGAAAAAGCTGGACAATGGGCGAGGAGCTGATGATGCTGCCTCTGCCGGCAGAAAGCTCAGTCGAGCGGAGGTTATCGAGGTGCGCCGTGTGGACAAGCCGACTCGGTTTTGCTGATGCCACGATAGGTTGCGATTGAGGCCATGTCGACAGTTCACGCAACTGATTACAAGCCGGGAGAGATAGAGATTGGAATTGTATCTACGGCAGACGAAGAGAATTCTAAGACGAGGGGCATGTGGCGGGTGATGGACGAGGCTGAAGTGGAGCAACACCTGCTCGCGTATGCGGAAAAAGATTAATCACCATGTATGCACAAGTCGTCAATGACGTCCACAGACATGCATCACAGCAGCGAGGCGCCACCGCTCTGGATGTGTTGTCAATATCCCGTGCGGTCCGAATGATGTCGTGGAACTGTTTCACATACCTGAATCGCATCGATTTCAAGCTCTTGCAGTGCGTGATGCTTTGGTCGCCAATAGCGGGCTGGCGCATCCCAAAAGTCCCGAAAGGCCAACTGTTCAGAACTGTCCTCGCTCGCTGTCTGCTGGGGGATGTCGGTGAACGTCTTGCGATACTCGGGTGGTGCCGCGGGGTGCGGGTGGGCGGGTGTGAGCGCGGCTGTGGGGGTGTGAGTGGCAAGGGACGACGTGGACGAGAGACGTGCGCACACGAAGGCCATATGCGCTTGCCTACAAAGCTAATGAGGGGCCTGTGGGCTCGCGCGGAGAGGGCGGACAGCGACGGACGCAGGACCATGGCGTGCACCAATGTTTATGGTTGTTAGGATTCAAGGGCACCGCCAAACGGCGACGCGGGTCCGGTCAGAGGCTGTGTGGATGGCAATCGTAGTCAAGTTGTTTCGGTGTGGTAAATATCTCAGGTGCGTCCCATTATCGTTGCTACGTCCTTTAGCTGCTGATCCCCTAATCCCGCTACATCCCGCAGTACTCGTCGACCATGAGCGCACTCGATCACTACAAAGCCCTCTCCGCTTCCGCCTCCAGGGATCAGACCTCTGCAGCTTTCGCCGCCATTTTCCAATGTATGATGCTGTTGTCCTAGTTACCATCCGCGCCGTGCTCAAATCACCTGCCAGCCCTAATAGCGAAACAGCTCAGCGCCGACTCCAGACAAGCCTTGTCCCAGCTAATACTCGACGATCTTAGGGCCGCTCTCCTTGATAACACCATATCCCGTCTCTCCGCACGTGGTGTGTCCTTTTCCCCACTTTATTGTGTGTTTTGGTCATCTCTATCACAGATGCTCCTCAGGCACTTGGCACGCTCAAAAGCCTTGGTAGCACACCGGAAGTAGCAAGCGTCCTTGGCACATCATCCAATCTCCGCTGCCTGCTCAAGTTATCCCCCAAGATCGACGATTCTCTCCAGAATGATGCGCTACGGTGTATTGCCAACACTATGCTTCTCCATGAGTCCGCTCGTGCCACTTTTGTCGGCCCCGACGTCGACGGTGGTAACATCTGTATCGACTTACTCCAGGTCAGAACCCCTCATTTCTTGTCTGTCTTGCGCTCTCATACCGATCCACAGAGATCTTCTATTGAACATGTTTTCCTTGCCGCCAGAATTCTTTTTCTCTGTACTGCCGCCGTGTCTTCGGCTGCACCGTTTATCCAATGGTTGGTGGAACACAAGCGCCCTAATGTGCCTGGCTCTGGGGCCGCAATAGACATTATCGCTTCCAAATTGGATGAACTTTCCGAACTAATGAAGGAAGGGAATACCGCTGTCAAAGATGCCATCACAGATTTACTCAAGCTTATATTTAATCTCTGTGTTCATTACCCCAAAGTGCGTTTCACCCTCCATGGTTTACGTTAGTCACGCATCTGTTTCCCAGCTCGTCGACTGCGAAATTCAGAGCCCAGAGGTTACTGGTTCAGACGCTGACAACAAGGTCATGGGTGACTATTGGAGTACGAGATTGGATGGGTGTGTCTTCTTTATCCAAGGGTCCGTCAGTCTCATCTGAACCTCTTTAGTCTTTTGCCGCCACTTCTCCGTGCTTTCTATGTCAATCCCCCTTCAAGTACACCTTTGGACACCCCGCTGCCACACATCATCCATTCTTTAATAATAATCCCTGTCCTTCCGACTAATCGACATCTCTGGTTTGGGAAACAGCCTCTGGCGTCTCCTCCTTCGGAATCTGCTAGTTCATCGTCAGCTGGCTCCATGCACCGTGATCCTGCTCATTCTACTTTCAAAGATACAAAATCGCGGCTGCTTGAGCGTGCATCATCTGTTTTATCGGCAGGACGGCGCTCATTATCTCGATCATCGGGATCCCGCTCTCCCACCCCAATGCTTCAGGACTCGGCTCTGCGTGCGTATGAGTTGTTGGATGCGACGCTTGCGTACTTCATGCCTGGGGACATTGCCTCCGATGATCCTAGCATTCGGAGCCGGTTGCCAGATGGGGAGACCCTAGATGATTTACTATCCCCTCTTGCTATCCTTATTACGCGCTTCTGCCTGGCAGACGATGATGCCAAAGTCAGGATAAGAAGCTGGTTTATCCCGCCTAGCTTGGATCGTTCTTGCCCGCTGGAGTCGAGACCAGATTTATTGGGGAGGTGTCTGCGCTTGCTTCAGAGCGTTTATCACAGCCGACTGAACACCGTTTGCGGGGAGATGTTTTTCGCAATGTGCGATTGTGACGGTGAGTCGAATGCGTATACTGTTCATTTTTCTCTATTGAGTGCGATGAAATTAGCTACGGTACTTTCGGGATACCTTGGCTACGGGAACGTCGCTGGGTTCCTCTTCCAAAAAGGCGTGATCTCCGCTCCATTAAGGTCGAGTTCGTCGGGTGCACCGATGACCACTGCCACCGGTTTGCCTATCAATCCAATCACCGGGACGATCGAGAGAGAACACGAACCAATCTCCATGACTGACGAGGAGAAGGAGGAAGAGGCTGATAAATTATTTGCACTCTTTGATCGACTAGAGAAGACCGGGGCTATGTCGCCCAGTCAGAATCCCATAAGAAAAGCTATGCAGCAGGGGAGACCAGACTAACTTAATTCCAACGTCGTAGTACATACCTTGGTTCTTCTGCGGACGCTCACCCATTGCTCGCTAGTAACATGTATCGCGTGACATTCATGTACGAGAAATGCGAGTACTAGATGGAAGCAGAAGGCATGTTCACCAACAGAGGACATAGGTTAATCAAAAGTGATCTTCTGGCCTTCGAAGTTCGTAATACCACCTGTCCGCGCGCCTCCACGTCCTCTTCCTCTTCCCCCTCTGTCCCCACCCCGGCCACCGCGACCGGTCCCGCGGCCGCGGTCACCACCAAAGCCTCCCCGACCCCGACCTCCCCGACCTCCCTGTAATGAATTGAGTGCGTTTGTACTCAGTCGTTTGTCAAGCCGTTACGCACCTGTCCACCTCCTCGGCCCCCAGCACTGTCACGGGGTTGAGAGTAATCTAGCCTGATTGATCTACCGTTGAGCTCGAAACCTTGAAGCGCCCCGAAGGCCGTCTTCGCGGCTCCAATTTCGCTGAATTCCACATAAGCGAATCCTTTTGGTCTTCCCGTATCGCGATCTGTTGGTACACGAACACTCTTGACATCACCGTGTTCACCAAATGTTTCCCATAACATATCCTCATTTACCCCGAAACTAAGGTTGCCGACAAACAAAACAGCCGAAGGAGGACTAGTCGTGTCGCCAAATGCTTGTGCACGTCTTTCAGTGGTAACCCTTTTGTCTGGAGCAGTACTTCTGTCGATATTGACGGCACGTCCATCTATCTCTTTACCATTCAGTGCGAGGGCTTTTTCGACCGCGTCAGTGGTCTTGAAGTGAACGTAGCCAAAACCACGAGAACGACCGGTGTTGCGATCCATTTGAACGTGAGCTGATTCGACTTCTCCACATTCGGCGAACTCTTGAGCTAGCCAGTCGTGGTCAACGTTCCATGATAATCTGCCAACGAAGATACTCTTCGTTTCTTCGCCCGAGGTCGCGGCTTCAGCGTTGGCATTCGCAAGCTTGACTTTTTTAGGGGGGGCTGCTGCTTGGCTATCAGCTTTGCGTTTATTGTTTGCTAGGAATGGGTTAGTGGTGAATGAATATCCAACTGGACAATGACAGACCTCCAAGGGAAGCATTTTGAGCAGATGTAGACGTCTTTTCGTCGTCATCATCATCATCATCATCAGAGTCACTACCACCGGAGGATTCCTCGGAATTCGACTCATCGGATGAGTCATCCTTGGAATCCGAAGTTTTTTGAGCTAGCGACACATTAGATATCGGGAAACATTTCACCCAGAAACACGTACGTTTGGTGGGGGACGTTTTCAAGGGTACGGACGCCATTTTCTCGTCATCGTCACTATTTTCGTTCGATGATTCTTCGGAATCATCGGATGAATCGTCCCGTGCTACTGAAGCTTAGAGGCATGTACGTGCAACGCAAAGGGGCGCACCTGCTGCAGGGGTGGTCTTCTCAAGCGCGGTAACTTTTCCCTTGCTACTGGCGTCACTCTCTTCACTTGCTAATTCCTCTGAACTGGATTCATCAGACGAATCATCATCGGACGGCTCTACTGCCTTTTTCACTAGCGATGCGATTAGAAAGGGAGGAGTAATTCACTGGGGGGACACACCTGCGGCGGGAGCTGACTTGGCGGGCGGAGATTCCTCACTGCTGTCATCCTCTTCGCTTGATGATTGCTCACTGCTTGATGACTCGAGTGACTCGGACAACTCAGCTGGAGGCACCTTCTTTCCATTGGCCTTTGAGGTCGATTTTGCTAGTGCTGCTGTCTTTGCAAGAATTTCCTTTGAAGACGCAGGTACAGTAGGCTTTCCCTTGATCGCATCTACCTTTTGGGGGGCAGCCTTCTTACTGCTCTTGTCAGTCTTCGCCATAGCAGATGCAAGTCAAATACGAAAACATAA
>JBBPKE010000397.1:0-21018 GCA_038089095.1 Tylopilus orsonianus | reverse complement strand
CTCTGATCACCGATCGCCCCCCCTCAAACGCGATCCCGCCTCCTCCCCCACCGTCCAGAACTCCCCCCCCGCCACACAGCCCCCTCCGCGGCGCGAAGGCTCCAACCTCGTCATCGCCTGTCGTCAGTGGTACGTCTTCCCGTCCCCTTCTTACAGCGTTGTTCACGTGTCTCCGAAGCCGCGCCAGGAAGATCCGCTGTGACTCAACACGTCCGATATGCCATAATTGTGTCCGTCGATCAAACGAGTGCCAGTACGATGCCGTCCCAAAGCGCAGGGGCCCAGATAAACGTCCCGGCACCCGCCAGCGTTCCTGCAAGAAGCGTCCCGCCGACGGCTCGGCTCCGCCTGTCCCGCCTTCGAAAAGGAAGAGGACTTCCTCCCGCGTTCCAGATGCCCACGATGGCCCCGAGGATCGTAGACCCCTCGATCCCCCCGCCCTCAGAACCCCCGATCTTGAACAGGACGGCCACGTTCGCTTCAAGCAATCCTCCCTCTCTCCACAAGCCTCCGAATTTTCTTCTTCCGCCCCTCCCAGAAGCTTGTCCACCGACGCTTTTTCCACGGTACGACGCACTGTTCGCGAGTCTCAATGTACTCTCAGTGACTTTCAGCACCCCGACCGCCATCTCGTCGACAAGCCTCGCATACCCCCCACCCCTTCTGCCCAGTACAATCGAAAGGAGTGGTGGGATAATCTCCTTAGCAGCTACTCTGCCTCTCGCGACCAGTCGTAAGTTGCCCTCGTTCTGTCGGACCTTTTCTCAATTTCTCCCCCAGTCTCAAGGACATCGCCTCCGACTTGTCTGCCCTGTGGGTCTTGTGAGAATTATCTCCCCCCCTCCCTGACGCTTTTCCCAGATTTACGACTACTGGCTACTGGCTCACCTTTGTCAATGTCCCTGAACTTGTGCGGAGTTTGTATACCCCGGAGGAACGGTCGCTCATGCAGCCCTCCCTCGTCTTTGCCGGATTGGCTCTGGCTACTCTCATGAAGTCGAGTGAGGTGGAGCTCAGCACCGCAGGCCGAAACCGTGCCGCTTGGCTCCGGGACCAAGCCCATGCCTCTCTCGAAGCATCCTGGAACGCACAGTGGATAGACGTGACTCTTGCGAAAGCTGCGTTTGTGCGTGCACATTTTCCGCCTCGCAACCGCTCGTTCTCACATCACACCACAGATTCTCGCCGTCTTTGAATCTTCCGCACACCCTCTTTACACGCCAGAGCGCCAGAGACAGACCCTCATCCTTTTGGATCACATCGTTCGTGCCCTCGGTTTGACCTTTTTGGACAACAATGAACCCGAAGTATCTGCCTTCACTCCCAACACTGTCCCTGTCGCCCACAAGAGATCATACGATAGCATGTCCAAGGATGGACTCCGCTCCCCGCGTTCTTCACGAAAGTGTTCATGCCTCCCTCTGCCGCCCAACGCGCCAATTGGCGCTGATCACTTTTCCTCCTCTTGGACGTATGCACCACCCTGGGATCCCACATGGTCTGCCGAGGAAATGCACAAGGAAGCATGTAGACGGCTGTGCTGGAGTGCGCTCAACCTCGTGGCAAGCTATACGTCGCATTGTATTGCTTTTCGGAAGGAACCAACGGATCTTTACTTGACGGACCCCGCCAACGTGAGCGATTCCTTTTTGTTTTCAACAAGTCATTCATCACCGTTGCGATTCATTTTAACTTAGTTCCGGTTGTTGTTTCCCGGTGAGGCATCCGAACGTGACTCCACCAATCAAAAGATACAGTCACCAAAGGATTCGATATGGGCGCTGTACTGCCGCAGCATGCTCTTGTGGAATTTCTGCACGACTCGCCTCAGGAAGAACACCTATTCGAGGGAAAATACGACTGAGCTTGCGCTAGAGTCCTGGCGAGAAACTCAGGAAATACAGGATGCACTTGATTCTCATACCTGCAACCTCGATATGGCGCTCTCGTACATGTGCCGGGAGTACGTATACAAGTGCGTATTCCTTTTGGAATTTTTTTTTTTTGCCTTTGTTCGCTAGGGTTGTGCTGACAGCATGTCCTGCTATACCAAAACAGTACTCAGATGATGCTAGCCTCGATTCTACAGACGTAAGCCATGCCGTTAGGCTTCTCTACAGTGCTTAATCCTTTTTGGTAGTCTGCACGGTCGAGAACTCGGGGGCTTGCCATCGTTCAACCGAAAGCAGACCGAGCAATGGCGTGAGTTTGACGCGTGTCATTTCAATTTTTGGGCGAATTGTTCATTCCCGCCCAGTATACCACCAGAGCCACTTTATCAGAAGAGTGCGTATGTCGATTGACCGCTTTGGAGAAGCGGATGGTGT
This sequence comes from Tylopilus orsonianus, assembly GCA_038089095.1. Classification (NCBI taxonomy): domain Eukaryota; kingdom Fungi; phylum Basidiomycota; class Agaricomycetes; order Boletales; family Boletaceae; genus Tylopilus; species Tylopilus orsonianus. The sequence continues at coordinate 18,691 of JBBPKE010000397.1, read as the reverse complement.
CCCGTTTACGAGGCGGCCCTTCCAAGTGACGTGGTTTGCTAGCCAGGTGGCCATGTGGGTGCCCATGACAGACAGGGTTTTCGCAGCTGAATTTGGAAACAGATGTCTTTCCCTGTGGGAGAATGACAATGCATTGACCGACGCGCTGGAAGTCGCCAAGGAGATCATTATTCCGTTGGATGTGTTGAACACGTTATGGCCGTGTCCAAGTAAGTGAATGCATGCTTCTCCGTGCAAGATCGGTGCCGAGACATGTTGCAGTGCTCCAAAGCAAGTGCGACGAGTTACGAAAGCGGGTTACGGACGCCTGTCACTGTACGAATATTAATCCCCCTCTGCCGCCCAACTGTTCCCTTCCACCACTGCATTTCAGAGGGGGGTGAGTTTAGTTGTGCCATTCATTGCGACTCAAATACCCTATACCCTCACTCGTTTCATGTCCGCAAGTATACACCAGCTGCTATGTTCATAACTGCGTTGCCTGTAGCCTTTGGTTCGGTACTGTACACCTTGACGTTCCGATTTTCGACACATGCTTACTGCTTTTGCGTTCACACTACCCCCTCTTTGCCTTTGTTCGCTCGCGTCGTCCATTGCCCTTCCCTGAAGAAAAACCATGTTCCAACCGCCTGCCTTCAACTTTGTATTCTTACATACGTCGTACGCGTACGGCACTACGGATACCCATATCTGAAATTTTAACTGCGTCTCCACCTTGTATGGCATGGGATAATCTGGTCGGAGAAGCGGTTTTTACTTTTGCGAGCCACGATAATTGCTTCCTGTCGACGCTGCCGTACAAGGGAGTGTGATGGGCGATTTAATTGATAGGGGCGGGATCTTGAACGCCGTGGGGTGTCGACGATCAGGTCCGGGGGATCGAAGATCAGATCGAGCTTGTTTTTTCTTCTTCCGAGGGGCACGCTTCACGGAGGATGTACGTGGTGGTTGCGTGACTGGCGGCAAAGTCTGAAGCCAGGGTGCGAGTTTAAAAGGTTCCTTGACGTGGTCGAGCGCAGTGCCGAAGCGGCGGGCCGAGGAGATGTGGGCTGCCAGTGGTGCGATGTGTGGCGGCGGCGGGGAGGACGACGTGCGGGTGTCCGTGCACGAAGGCGGCGACTCGGCGTGCGTGCGAGCCGCAGCGGCAGTTTCCGTCCAACATTCTGTCTGCGACGCAAAAAAGCACGCGATCATGCTGTCGTCGTATTTCATCTACGCTCTCGCACTCGGCCTCCCCCTCCTCCTTCTCCTCCACCGTGCGCGCGCCCTGTCCCGTCCCCCACGACCCCCCGCCGTCACCGACGACACCAGCTCCCCCAAGACCATCATGCAGCCCCCCAGAGACGATCTCGCCCCGCCCAAAAACGACCCCTTTACGCTCGCCGGCCTGGCCCAGTTCAACGGCTCGGACGAGTCCAAGCCGATCTACCTCTCGATCAAAGGTCTGTCTTCGTACGTACTCGCCCGCGCCTGCACCCCGTCTCACTGGCACACCCCGATCGTCCATCGGCACCGCCCAGGCGACGTCTTTGACGTCACCCGCAAGCGCGACGTGTATGGGCCAGGCGGCTCGTACAACGTCTTCGCGGGCAAGGACGGCTCCAAGGGACTCGGCATGTCCAGCCTGAAACCCGAAGACGCCGTGCCGGATTACAGCGCCCTGGCCGAGAACGAGCTCAAGGTACTCGACGACTGGCACTCGTTTTTCGCGTACGTTGCTGCTCCACCCTCGGTCTTGTCTCTTGTGTGTCTTTTTGGCTCTGACCCGGGTTCGGGATAGGAAACGGTACAATATCGTCGGGCGGGTGACGGACATGCCAGAGGCCGTCGCATCCCCACCTGTGTCGTAGGGCACGCGCGCATCACACCTATTCATGCTTCCACTGGGAGTCATCTATGCCATCTCGCTTGCATGTGTAACGCACGTACCTATATTCCGACATCTGTATACCGCCTTGTTCTAGCTTGTGTTAACCTATGGTGCTGCTCTGGTTCCGCAGTTTCGACCCCCATCAGGGTCCCTCGAGGCGAACACTCGGTGCTGACAACAGCCATCCGCTGCGGTCACGGATGTATTTCGCTGAGATTTTGCTTGCACATCGGGCGCGCGGTTATCATGCTGTTCCAACGTTGTATGCGTGCACGTTTCTCCGCGCGTCCAATGGCTCCCGAACGTTCCACATCACTCGGACCACGCCATGCGAAGGCGTCATGAAACCCTGCGAAAAACATTTGTTTCCTTGGATCCAACTGGCTGTGCCGACTAGGCAAGGTCGGGCCGGAATTGGAGCCTCTTTGTCGGTCAAACGCCACACGTCGTCATCTGTTCATTCCATAGGTACTAATTATGTACATACATCGTCGTAGACGAGCGCTCGATGGGCCAACAAACGGAATGATCAAGCCCCCAGCCAAAGATGGTACCCTCCTCGAAAGATCCAAGTGGAAAGCTAAAAGGGAGGAAAGGACGACGACGATACGGAACGAAACCACTCGTCATTACAGCGGATCGTAAGGAACGGGTATATTAGGCTTTCATGCTACCCTCATGAAAAATGGAAAGATACGAGACGAGAAACAAACAAATGTGAATTTAAAAAAAAAAATAGGGAAAACAAGACCCACAATTCAAGTCACGGGATAAAAAGACATAGGCAAGACGGTGAGCGGCGGTGAGTCGGATGCGATGAAGACTGAGTATGTGGGTGACTACGTGACGAATGATGAGATGTGCGATGCAAGGGAGACAAGTCCAGTCAAATCAGGAATGCCGTGCAGTCCCATCATCACAGGAGGCCGCACTCCCGCAGATGAATCTGTAGCAGAATGTCCTGAATCGCGCTTAGGACGACTGATCGGTAACATATCAGTACTGATTCCATAGGAACAAAATCGGGCCTTACATTTAATCTGCTGGGTGTCGGTTGCACAGGTATAATGGGCATATATCTGCTTTGTTGCAGCGTTCTGATTGAGTGCCACAAAACGGTGGAGCAGATAATCGCATGCATCATCATAGCTATTTCCGCCGGTATAGTCTGGGAAATAGTCACCAAGTGGCGAATTCGGAAGCTTCTCAGCAAATAGATCGATTTTGTTGAGGAACAATATCTGGACGAAAAAAAGGACATGAGTCCATTGCTATTGGACTGAGGCAAGCTGCTCACGATCGATGTCTTGACGAACCACCGAGAGTTACATATCGAATCAAAGAGTGTCAAAGCTTCTTGCATGCGATTCTGCAAGGATTAAATCAGCGTCCCACGGCGGACATCGAAACCAGAGGAAGGCGTACGTACCACACTTTCATCTTCGTAAAGCATTTGGTCATATTCGCTCAAACTGACCAGGAATACGAGTGCGGTGACGTTTTCGAAGCAGTGAATCCACTTCTTCCGTTCGCTTCGCTGACCACCGACGTCGAACAATTTGTAGGTCAGTTCACCCACTTTGAAAGTCGTTTCCGTGATGCCAGTAGTTTTCACTCGACTCCGCAGGATATCTTGGTCGGTTGGAAGGTATCCGGGCGTGGACATACGATCGATAGCATTGAAGTAATAGACGGCCGAGTCGTTGAGTTGGAATTCGCGGGACCTGCGAACGGCCTCCCTGACGCCTGCATCACGCCACAGACCTCGAACGGCATCCGCAACATCTCGTGGCAAGACTTCGCCCTCGACCTGGATCGGGAGAGCCAGAATGACTGCGCGCCGAGCATCGTTTTGGGGTGAGAGCGTGATGTCCAGCTGTGGCATTGCCTCTAGGATGGCACTGCAGACATTGCGTCACGACAAGAGCGCAAGGGCGTCAAGGGCTGCATACCGCATCGACTGGACCGTGTTGGAGAAGATGATTTCCTTGTAAGAATCACGCTCTTGGTCGTTGTAGCCACCCTGGTGAATGAGCTTCATCTGCTTCAGGACCGTCGACTGGGCATTCGGGTGAGCAGCGCATGGTGTGGCCATGGACGGGAATGGACCTTTCCAGACTCTCCCGCTCCGAGGAGCAACATTTTGATCTCGTTCTTGGCCAACATGCGGTCCTTCTTGAGCTGGTTTTCAATCTCGTCGTTGCCTGGAAGGCGGTTAGCGCTGAGCGGCTGTGGGGGCACATGTACGCACGGGCCTTTGCCTCGCTGTCGATGCCGGTGGACTGGACACAACCCATATCGAGGACAGGAAAGGGCGGAGAGAGAGAGACAACAACAAAAAAAAAGAGGAAATGCCAAGTTCGGAGCAGGAGGTGGGTGAGAAGGAGCAGAAAAAAGGGAAGGAACGGGGGGATGAGGAATAATTAGCGAGGGATGGGAAGGGGTGGAACGTTTTGGACAGACGCGCCCGTACAACAGAAAAACCCTGCTCTTTGTTTCACACCAAATTATACGTGCTCGGCACCGCGGCATCATCTTATCTTTCCTTTCCAAGACATAACGGAAACCTGCAAATCCTGCTCCGCCCCTGTCCGATGTGGGTCCGAACGGGCCCCCCCCCCCTCTACTGGGCCCACCGCCCCGCTACCGCATCACTGCCCGCGTTAGTGTCCAATCTCGTCTGTGCGCAGCCCGGATCAGTCGCCCTTGCGGGATGCTCCTGCCGAGTGAGAACCTTGATCGGCATCAACAGGTTGTGATAGTCTATCGGAAATTCACACCTCTCCTTGTTCGCCGTTGCTGCGTTCACTGCAAGTACTAGCTTGGTTTCGCCTTGGTAACAACTGAATTTAAAAAAAAAAACAAGTGTCGGCCAGCTGACTAGCACCTGTCAGCCAGCAAATGCAAAGTGTATTTGCAAAAAGGGGGGGGGGGAAAGAAAAGAAAAGAAAGTTTCCACGGCGAAAAAAAGAAACCAGCGACGCCAGCAGGATTCGAACCTGCGCACTCGAAGAGTAACAGATGTTCGAAGGGATTCGAATCTGTCGCCGTAACCACTTGGCTATAGCGCCATCAAGTTGTTCGCTTCAACTGCCCCATCTCAATCGCTGCCAACTTGGACCTCGTTCGACAAGCGAAGGCCGAAGTTGCCGGTCTTATTGTGATGGATCGGAAGCGACATCCCGACCCTGTGGTGGTTTGGCGTGCACCGCCAGCGGACTGCACCAAAAAGCTCAGTTACTTAAGACGAGAAAACCAAAGCCGTGGTTTTGACCAAATGCAGGGTTATTCGATGCCAGTATGATAGTCATATTGCATAATTTTGGTTGCCCCTCCTTGCTATGTGTTATGAGATGGTGGACCGTATACCAAGTTGATGTCTGGGCGCCGGTGGGCTGTGTTGGAAGGCTCTTGAAACGTCCAAGGCGTTGCGCAATGTTGGCGTAGTGTGGCTCTAGACTGCGCTATTACGTTGGCACGTGCCAGGCCCATCGGCGTCCACGTCGACGCCCTCCTGCTTGAACAAACACCATGTCGGCCGTAGAACCACAAAATGCACTGGGTCTCCTGGATGTGGCTATCAACGACCCTCCTCCACCGTACCCCTCACCAGAGCGCCGCCTGAGAGCGCTTCGAACCTCGCGCAGACATCCACAGCGTGTGTCGGCTCACATTCCGACTCGAAGTACCCTATCTCCGCCAGACGGGAGTGCCGCAGATCATACCATCTCCCCAGGTTTACGCTCGCATTTCTTTTCCGTCCCTGGTGGCCCCAGTGAAACCACACCCCTGCTCCAGCCGTCCTCGAGGCGACATCGCGCCAATTCGCGAGCCAGCACGGTCGTTTCGTCAACGTCCTTTACCCAAACCGTCCTTTCCTTCTGTCGGGACTCCGAGAACGAGTCTGATGTCGATATCTTTGAAGCGCTGAGGGGCGACCATCTCGGCCACGATGGTGGGGACGGGCATCCTCGGAGTGCAATTCATTGTGGACCTGGCCGCTGGTTACGCTACAAACGTGCGTGGGCCAAGTATTTCCGGCCAATGGGGCGCAAGGCATACCATGCTGCTGTCTTTCACTTGATGGTACTAAACTTTCCTTACGCGCTAATTGCGTGGATATATCTGTTCGTCTTTACACTGGTAAGCTTGCAATTGCTGTCTGGCTCCTTCGCAGGCGGCCGGTTTCCCGTGTTGGGTGGAGCAAGTGGCTGAATCATAGCATGTTCTAGACCGGCACTACGCTCCTTATCACATTGCCACTTGGAGCCCTGCTGTGCTTCTTGGATCTTCTTGGAGCCAGGATATTTGCCAGAGGCGAGGTTAGCATTTCGCCCCCCTATCACCGCTGTTTGTGCCTTTATCTCCTTTTATCTTTAGCTCGCAATGCAAACAAAGTTCCATGGTCCCCTAGCCTATCCTCCGCCATATCCCCCTCGGCCCATATTCCAGCGTGTACGCCCTCCCGAGGCCCTGGCGGCCGAGACCGATCCATCAAGCATACAGTACGAAACGTCGTTTTACAGGAATGCCTACGCATTAGTGTGTCTCCAGACCGTTTGACTGTGGTTGACGCCATTGACCTGCTGTAGTTTACGGATGCGACGACGTACCAAGCACTGTTCTACTTTCTCGTCATCAAGCCGAGCATCACGCTGTGCATGTCGATTTTATTGGTGGTGCTGGTTCCGGTGTCGTACGTGCTCGTGCTGCCCGCTCCCCTGATGCTTCGGTTTGTGCGTCGGCTCGGGATATGGCAGGCGAATGTTGCAGTGGAGGGGTTGTATTACCAGGTCGCCTAGATGTAGAGTGTTGTACTCGGGTAGTTTACTCGGGAGCGTGAAGTGTGGTCGGCATTTATGAAGAGTCTCGTCCAGTGAGCGGAGCCGCCTGAGTAGCTGCCCTGCACAGCTTGTCGACATCGCTTTAGCCTCCGCGACTCCGAGTTTGCATTCTCACTCCCACCACGTCCTCCTCGGTCCCACCCACCTGTCGCAGCATTGGATCGTACTACGCTCTCCCACATTCACCCTCACTGTCATGGACGCTCTCAAGTCGCTCGTGCAGCCCCTCGTCGGCGGCGCAGGAGGCTCCTCAGTCATTGACGGCGTAAAGCTCGTCGTCTTGGGAGGCACCGTCGAAACAGCACGCAGGGTCTCTAGCTCTGCATGGTACGTCGCACTGGAATACCCTCGTCGTCGCGCTCACCCCCTCGTCGCAGGTCGCACTTTGTCAACTGTAAGCGCCCTCCCCGTGCTCGACTGACACAGCTGACGACAGCTTCGCAGCCTTTTTCCTCACTGCCCATTTCTCTGAGGAAGACTATCCTTATGACTGGCTCATGCTGTGGCTCTCTCGTCGCCCAGAGTGGCAACGCTCCAGGGAGTTCGAGACGACTACACGGTCAACCACACCTGGCTTCTCAGGCACTCACACCGCCGACAACTCGTTTGGTGACGAGGAAGAGGATGGTGACGAGGATGCACCCCCAGGCAAGGTCAAGACACGCGTCGTCTTCCAGCCCACCTCGGACACCACGCACACCATCTATTACAGGGGTCACTGGCTTAGGGTGCGTCGTAGCAAGAAGACCGATGGCAGCGGCTGTGAAGTTCTCTCGATAAGGTACCCTCTTCTATTTTTGTTTCAGCGTGCTGGCAACTGACACGGTCCTCACGCAGCGTCGTGGCTCGTAGCAATGCCATCCTCAAGCAGCTCGTCCTTCAAGCAAAGAAGGAGTACGAGGCAGAGGCTATTCATCGCATTCAAATCTACTTTGCAGACTCTCATGGCAGTTGGCGCTGGACCGATTCGCGTCACAAACGTCCCATGTCTTCTATCGTCTTGAACCCTGGGGTTAAGGAGATGCTTCTTAATGACGCTCGTGACTTTCTCAAGTCCGAAAAGGCACGTCTCCTTTATTGTTATCTGATTCGCGGTTCTAAAGGCGCATTTTCTCCAGTGGTACGCCGACCGTGGCATTCCATTCCGTCGTGGCTACCTCCTGCACGGCGTTCCAGGATCAGGGAAGAGCTCTCTTATCCATGCGATAGCCGGAGAGTTGATGCTCGACATCTACACCCTGTCGTTGTCCTCTTCGTGGATCAGTGACAGCACGCTAACCACACTCATGGGTCGTGTCCCAGCTCGCTGCATCGTTCTTCTTGAAGATCTGGATGCAGCGTTTACGCGCAGTGTTAGCCGCGACAAGAGCTCCAACGGAACTCCCGATTCGGGAAACAGTAACGGAGAAGAGGCCACTGTTCCAGAGCAGCCTTCGTCATCAAGTGGTCGTCACAGGCGCCACAAAGACCACATCTCGGACGTCAATACGCTGAGTTTGAGCGGTCTCCTGAATGCCCTGGATGGCGTTGCCGCCGCTGAGGGCCGTATCCTCTTCGCGTAAATCGTGACTATCTGCTCTGTTACATCTGGCTAATAACAATCACAGCACCACGAATCACCTCGAGCGGCTGGATCCTGCGCTTTCGCGACCTGGTCGTATGGACGTCTGGATAGAGTTCAAGAATGCTTCCAAGTGGCAGGCTGAAGCTCTCTTCCGCAACTTCTTCCCATCGATCGACAAGGATGATGAACTCCCTATAGAAGGCGACCTTGAGGGCGTCGAACTACCCTCTACGCCAACACCTCGGTCCCCATTATCCCACTCCTCTACTCTGTGGTCCATGTCGCCCTCATTCTCTTCGTCAACCTCGTCTTTAGCGTCCTTGACTAGAAACTCGCAATCCCCACCCGAGTCCGTTGTCAGCTCAGATGGGTTTGGCTCAAAGAACCAAGCGTATCTTCCACCACCTATAGAGGAACACATTGCTGCTTGCCAGCACTCTGCCAAGCCCTTGAATGGTGTCAAGCTTGCACAATTGGCAAAGAAATTTGCAGACTCGATCCCAGATGACGAATTTAGTGTCGCGGCACTGCAAGGATGTGAGTTTGTTCATTGACTCCCTTCTGGTGCATTTGAGTATAATTGTTGCTAACATCACTTTCCCCACGTCTGAAACTTGCAGACCTTTTAAGGAACAAGTCGCAACCTGAAGCTGCTGCAGAAGGAGTAGCCGCATGGGTTGTTAGCGAGAGGGAGATGAGGGAGCGCCTCAAGAAGGAAAAAGAGGCTCGCGAACTCAAGGAGAAGCTAGAAGTGAGTGCTTGGCGCAGATCTTTTCCTGAGCTTTCGCTACTCTACTTTGATCTCCGAGCTCAAGCCGCTGATTATCGCTCAAACAGCGCGAGAAAAGGAGGAAGGAGCTCATCGAAAAGGAGAAAGAGAAGGCTGAACTCGAGAAGAAGGAACTCGAGCTGACCAAGCTCCGTCAGCAGCTTCAGGAGCAGGAGAACAAGAACAAGACCGAGTCGGATAAGAAAGAAGATCTTGACGAGTCTGGCTCTGTTCCCAGCGTCGAAATCCCCAAAGACGAGGACAAGAGTGGGAGCACGACGGATGAGGACAGTGATGAGGAGAACATCCCACCCCCCTCGACACCACCCGAAACGGCCTGGATCACTGTCCCAGACGGATCCAGTTGACTATCTTCGCTCCCCGCTGCTGTCGAAGCGGCCGTCCCTGGCCCTCAAGTTCCTTTCATAGAGTCGACAGCAGCGACACGAGAGGATGATCTTGGTTCCACTACAACTGATACCCAGGAACATACCCCCGTCACTCAGTTTGTGGTCGATCGTCAGCTTCAAGTGGCTCCGAGTACTCTTATACTCCGCCATGCTGGCGGTTTCTCCTTAGTGTATTCTATGCTGCATTTCTACTTTTTCCATTTGTACACACTGCTCTTGCACTTCAACGTCGGTGAACGGCGCAAGCAGGCCTAGCGAGTTTTATTTTTGGGCACGGATCATCTTCGTCTGCTCTCAAAAATTAACAATCATCTCATCTCCAACCCACCCCGCATACGCTGATCCTGTATATATCCAAAGTTTTCAGAAAGCTGTATACTTGCTCTTATCCACCTATCAACCTTCTTGACTCGCATCTAATCCCCTGCCTGTCACTACTCCATTAACGTGGTGAATTTATAAATCGGACATTTTACTTTCGATCTGGTGCCAGATAGTACGACGCATTATCCTGTGGCAAATGCCCCTCTGCTCCGAGCGGACGCAATGACGGATTCATCGCGGTGACGGCAGCTGTCACCGGCGTTCAATCAAAGTCCACCCTGAGTACCCTGTTGAGTACTCGATTACCGGCCTCCGCATACAGATACCACTGGCGATTTTGGTTTGATACCATACGTCGTCAATTGCTTCTAAGTTGAAGTACTACTAGTAAGGTTGGCGACTAGTTTTAATATTACCGCAATTGCCACCATGACCTGGACCTTTGGCACTGCCAGGCAACTAACACCACAATTGGCATGCCTCGGGCTGTGGTGCTCCCTCGCCGGTAACCCCTTTGGATTAGTACATCGGATATCGCGAGATTCTCTCTTCGAGTCCCATTCTGACGAGGTATATTCAATGCTCAGGGACTTGACGACCCTCGGGCCCCAGCGCGTGGGGAATAGATCAAACAATACACTTGGTTCTCCCATTCAAAACCCCCAATTGGCGGAGGTCACCAGAACTTGAATGATCTGAGGGCACCACTGCGTTTTGAAGGTCAAGAGGCTGCCGCAGCTTTTGGCAAGCGCTACGCCCATCGAGCCGCTTTGGATTAGTATATCCCACTCAGTCCCTGAAGGCTCGTTCTTCGGGTACCATCTTGATAGGAAACATCTTGCTTGAAAGCAACTTGCTTTGCGAATCACGGTAATAGATTACATTCTATCGGCTGTACGAATCGAGTGGAATGTTGTCTAGTCTTAGGACTTCCTCATCTCCAGGTAAACACCATGTTGTGCCATAGAGCATTTTGCTCGGGTACTTTATTGTGCCCCCAGTGGTCGCGTTCAAGACCTTTTTCAGTGCCTTGATGCCCTATATATCCATCCAATCAGTCCTCAGTGTCTCAGCCCCTTGCGAGATGCCCAGTCTCAAATGTGCCAATCAATCCCGACAATAATATGCCCGTCGAGAGTCAAGATCCCTCCCCTGGCCAATTCCGTTGCCTCCCAAAGACGAGAGTGATCTTCTCTATCCCACGTTCTCCTGACTCGATGTACGGCTTTCAAACCAATAGTGAGCCAGAGTTTCACGTGCTTTTCTTACTTCCTGACTTGTATCATCAGCTCAAGAGAATCGAGAATGTCTCTCACCCCACCAGGCTTACAATTCGTTACTCCGGAAGGGGTGGCATTTTCCAGAGCAACGGATTGAACCTATGCTGCTTGTCCACAATGAGTTGAATGGAGATATTTAGAAGGAAAGTATGTGGTGGGAGTCACGCTTTCATGGGGGTACAATTGACACCTGCTGATAATCTGGGTATTCCAACGACATTGAAGCGGCCAAGCTCGAGCTCGTGTCATTTTCCGGCATTCATGGCCACCTCTCGAATAAAGTTCGCTTTTACGAATTGGAAGGCACCTTTTTCTCATATCAGAATGACTTGCAATCTCATAAGAAACACCATCGACTACATGTTCTGACGAGCAAGTGCACTTCTTGACATTAAAAAACCAGGTAGTCTGCCATTTGACATGCTACACTTGATCAAACACGTCTGTCCTCACATGACGTTGACTTCTCAGAACTTCTCAGAAACTCGCACTTTTTGTGATATGGGCGTCAGGGCGCGCCGAGATGATCTTGACAGACAAATCAATGTCGGGTGCATCTTCGAGTTGGCTGAAATAGTAGATGTGAGAAATTCTGTGGGGTGTGGGGCACCCGTCAAGCACCTGTCCTCCTTAGTTACTGCCAATCTATGACGCAACCAGTAGAGCTCGCGGAAGAATAACGCTAATATGACCAAGCGGTCCTCGGCTTTCTTTTAGCCTACTTCTCATATGCTCATTATTCCTTTCATCCTTTGTGTCCAGCCTTCCAGCTGTCCCCCCAGCTGTCAAATAGCAAGGTATAAAGTCAAGGTAGGTCTTGGACTTGTTCTCTTCGCTCCTGCTAACCATTGCTTCTCCTTCGTGCCATGTTGCGCTACCTCAATCCTCTCCATGCGCCAGTGCCTTCAGAATTCCATTCCCGGTACACTGCCTTGTCTCAAGCTAATCTACCATTGGAGCCACCTTTCCCGACATCGCTTCCCTCATCTTACAAGCGTGTTCCGTAGCACTATTGAAACTATTTTCATCATCCCGTCGGTCGTCTCCCCATCTGCCTGTCACACTCGAGACCGCCAGAACATCTGCCTGTGGCTTCGGGATACCCATGCGGGAACTTGTGGTACGATTAGGCGGGGCTCTGGAACGCATGATCGTGGACGCCAACAAGCCTGTGGGATACCTCATGTCCGGGCCTCTCGAGGTCCGTAAGGCTTCTTTAAGAATCATGGTATTGTCGGGGTTGTGTTTTCTTTCCGTCCGTGTTCTGATGTTTCGCTGCTCTAGTGGCCAGGCTACGATCATGGTGATTGGTCCTGTTCACTTGACTTATTTTCGTCCTCTGGCCCTGTGACGCGTAGCCAGCTTGTGATTCCGATTGTTTTCGCCTTTTCTGCATATGTAGCTGTGAGTTCTGATTTAGTTCATATCCACGTCGCATTTTTTTTCATTCCTTTTGGACTTGTGTTAGCGAATGGAAACCCAGATACCATCCTCGAGAGCGACAGTATGGGAGGTATAGCCTTTAAGCGATTAGTGCTCCTTGCTCTCTGGAACGCTTGCGATGATCACTGGACGGCGGAAGTTTGTGTCGACTGTTGCTGAGTTGGTTTGGCCTTTTCTTTCTCCAATCTGTTCTTTCTTCTACCCAGGTTCATTGTAGCGCTAACGTCCCCTTTCCCTCCGTCCGTGGTAGTTTACAGTACAGCTCAGACAGCTTAATTTGATACGTCTCCGGTCGTGACCGACCGTCGGACTCTCGAATCACCTCAAAGGGCACGCTGTACAGAGACGACACGTGGAAAGATCGACGAGGTTACGTTTGTGCGCCTCGGCCTGTCCCAGAGGAAACCCCAAATCCACTCGCAGAGTTGGTCCTCCGAATCTGAGAGAGCGACGGGGTGCAACCAATCTTGGAATAAATAGACAAGCTAAGAAACTTTACCATTGAGAATGGTCATGTTGCGTTGTTCCTCTGTGAGTACCTAGCTGAGATGACAAGACGTATCAATAGGAGTGACGCTGGTCCCTTGCTGTAAAATGCCTCTCTATGGATTTCAAAGCTCGCGACTTGATATACCTCGTCGTCGACCATAGCACCTTGCTTCGACTGTCAGGATGAGACGGAACACAGTCATGGTCATGATCCCGCAGAATGAGCTCTGTTCCTGTTTGAAAGCGTATGTCCGGGCAAGACAGCTTTTTGACATTGAACTACTGCATGCTGAGCACAATGTCGTCGCCGTCACTTCCCCACGTTTTCGATGTGAGTTGCATCTTGCACTTCAACATAACGTTTGCAGAGTCCAATAATATTCCGATGTGGTCTACCATGACCAGGAGAGAATCTCAACACAGAGGTAGGTAGATTGGCGATAAGATCATAACAAGGCAAGGTTTACAACGCGGTACGAGACGATTCTACTCTGAGTAGATCGCTCGAAAAGCAGTGGTCGGGGTGACAATTGATCTTCCCTAGGGTTCGACAGCAAATAGGCATTCATCGGGACTCAGACTTTGAAACATTCCAAACAATAGAAGCAACACCAAACAGACCAGACCAATGCAACACGATCGTCCAATGTACAGACACTCTTCTGGTCAATACGCGCTGACCTGTGTAGGGAGGCCAGATGGGAAATATTGTTTGAACAAGTCGGGGTAGTAGTGTTGAGCGACGTCTGGGTGGCTCCTAAAAACAAAGCTCCAGCGTTAGTTTCGAACGGCGTTAAAGCACTACTGCCGATGGTCAAGACAGTACATGACTATCGTAGACTCACTTGACTCGGCCGATCAAATTAACTTTACCCGAAGGTTCGCGATCGAATTCGCTGAAGTTGACAGCTGCAAGGCCCGATGATGGGAGATTAGATCATGGCATCAATGCACAATATGGATGGCCGCGGGAACGAGGAGAATCGGTGAAGAGCGGAAAGAATAGGTATGAGAGTCACGCACAGTCTGTCGCTACAGGGTCGCCTCTCAGCTCCTTGAGTTTCAATATGTCCACCGGGACTGACACGAACGTCACACACAGGTTAGGTTCATCTGTTTCATTCCATGAAATGGAGGCAGAGACGACGTACAGTCGAGCACTTCGTCTGCGAGACGTGCGTTCAAACTGATGTTTTGGAAAAAGGGCACAGAGTAGCGAGGCGTCGAGCCGACAGGGGGAGAGAGGACTCGATGAGAGGTAGCGCGTGCGAGACCACGCGTGACAAATTCGAGGGCTATTTACGGGTGAATTAACGCAAATCTGAAACGGGGCTGAAGGGCAATCGCTTGCCTTTCCCGATGTTGACGACAAACGTTCCTGGGATAGGGGGTGCGTTGATCCATTCTCCAGAAAGGTTCTGGACCTGGAGGCCAGGGTGGGAGGAAGCCTGGAGGAGCTGTAGCGCCGGATGAGGCTGATAGATGATTTAGATACGGTGTAGAGCCTCTTACGAATGTAAGAAATCCAGCGTCATAGTGAGGGCCGACCCCTTGGTCGGTGAGCGACCCATCGTTGGCGGGGTACTTGACGACCTAGGAAGGGCGTCTCAGAGTGGGGGAGGACATTCTCTCGTCCCTTATCTTGACTTCACCTTTCCACGATGCTGCATCAACTCATCAATATCGTAGAATTTGTCCAATGCATTGGCCGGAAGACCAAACGCCTCCGCAAGCAAACTGATAAATCGATAGCTGAGTTGCTGCACATGAGCGAGGTAAGTTTGCATGGTATTTCGGAATCCTGGTATGAGTTCCTCGTCGGGCCACTGAAATCGCTGACTCGTATCGTCGGACTGAGGGTGAGTGTGGTCGTGACATACCTGGGAAGGTCCCCAGAGTCGCAGATATTCTGGTGCACCAGGTTTCCATTGAGTCTCATGGGGGGTTGCGAAATCAAACTGTTCCCTAAAATCTGTCTTGCCTTTCGTGAACTCAACGCCAAGCTTCGAATATCCCAAGAAATGTGGAGAGTTGGCCATGAGGATCTTATTCTTTGCCTCTTGAGGAAGATCGAAGAGACGTGGGATGTACCCAATGAGGTTATCGATAACTTGCTGCGGTACAGTATGGTTCTTCAAGTAGAGAAAGCCGACGTTGATGAGCGCGTGTCTGAGTTCGTTGATGAGCTCTGGCTTGCGAACTTGGTCATCGGTGAGGGCAAAGTCGAGGATCGGGATGCTGGAAAAGTTGGCAGCCATAGTTGAAATGTTCAACCAAGGAGAGAGATATGCTCGGTCATATTACTAGCATGACACCATGATTAGGAATGTCGCGTTATTCTCAGCAACATCCCCCTATCGTAGTTTGTTCCCAGCGTACATATTGGCATGACTTGATCTCCTTCCATATCATAGCTTCCTAACTTGCACATCACTGATGGGTCGGCCCGACCAAGGTACTATTCCGGGCCGGAAGCTGTAATGGATCTCACTACCAAGTAGGAATGTGTACCTGGCCATGAAAGCAAAACGCAGAAGGAAACGAGCATCAGCGCTGGCGTTCATCATCGATATTTTGAATCCGCTCCCGTGTTCTTCCGCTGTCTAGGCGTCCAACCCCAGGAAAATGGTGCCATACTAGTGTTCAAACTGGACGTCGTATCCATTACTGACAATATAGACAACAAATAAAGCGTCGAGTAAGTGAAATTTAGGGAATAAATACATGAACCCGAGTAGAGAAGATGGAGCCAACAACTGAGCGGTGATGATGATCCAGGAAAGTATGCGACATTCTGCGGATCCCAGTCTCAAGGCTGTGACAACCAAAACCCGCGTTCCGCAACAGCAGGAACGAACAGTGCGCAGCCAAATGACAGGTGAAAGTTGAACGAAACTCTAAACCGCACGTCGGAATCTATTCGTGCTCCAATCTGACACGAATCTTGGCTTGGCGTCTGCGCCTTTCCACGATAAGATAGCTCACTATAGATGGCCGCCGAATCAATATCAGTCCATCCATCTCGGGAGGTATACTCACCGATGATTTTCTCGAGAGCTGTGGTTGCTTCTGGTTTGACTTCGAGCCAAGCACGCTGAGACATCCGAAAGACAAGGAAATGGCGCTTGAACGGGTGGTATTCCGCGATTGGAACCTTTTCTTCATCGTCGGCTTTCACAAGCTGGAGCTTGAAAAATCAGCACATGTTGTTACAGTGCATGGAAAACTACACACCTGCAAACAGCGCTTGTGTGTCTTCCAGCGGTACATTGCACCTTCCTCGCCTGTCGTAAACACACCGCCACTATGGCAAAGTGAGATCCCGGATACAACTATAAAGAACATTGTACGCACACGTTACCTCCGTCACATCTGACAAAGTCTGAAGCCCGCATCCACTCGCCCTCCGCATCAGGCGTGTTGAACCGGACTTTGACCTCTTTTTTTGGGAGGGATTCAATTTCGGCAACACAAGTCACGACACGATTTTCGTAGTCATATCTGTTTACTTTGGTGAGGTGAGGATGCCAGAAGCGTGTTACGATCTCGTAGTAGAACTTGTCGTTATCCAAGGAAAAGGTCGTATTGTGCACGCTGTTGGTGGCAAAGGTGAGCTTGTGAGGAGGGTCGACCTTCTTTGGGGGCGGCATGGAGGACTAGCAGAGTTTGCAGAGGAGAGCGGGTAGTTACAGGGTTGCGAGAGGGCGCACTCGCGCAATAAATGGCCGAGACACGGCCATACATACAGAGTGGGAATTGGCGGCCGAGGGCTTGGCCAACACTGAGACCTTGTTGCATAATTTTGATCCAGTACCGGAGTAAATAGGAAGTGTCAGACAACACTGGGAGCTGTGCGGGTGTGGCAGTGGGTTCTGCTCCGGTAGTATCGACGCAAAGCAATTCCGTTTCAATGTGCGTGTAGTCGGCAAAGGGTGCGGAGCAAATGAAACAGCGATTTATTGAAAGCATGTTCCCATGCACACCCGCACACGTGCAACGTCGGGAATGAGAGCGGCTGCGGACGACGCTCGTGTGCATGAGATCGGAGAAACTGGAACGAAAATACAAGCCAAAGTTGCCGTGAATGGCAGGCTGAGTGGTGGTGTTACTGCTGTTGTATTTTTGTGTATCTGCGTCTCGCATGTTGTCCACTGTTCCATCTGGCTCGAGTTCCAGGCCAGTGCCCCCGGCACCGAGCTCGCCCACGTCTGCCGTTTTTGCGGGCCTGGATGACGAACTGCGTGATGCCCGCCGCGTCCTTTCTCAAGGCCAAGAAGAAGATCTCAGATATGCGCTCGACCGCGTCCTCAACAAAGTGGAAGAGCTTGTGAGCCTACGTCCAACTTTACTGACTACCCGGGCTCTCAATCGCTCTAGTCCTCGCTACTTAAGACCGCAATCAAGACCCAGACGGAACTGGAAACACAGCTGAACATCGCAAAGTCCAATCTTCAGCTTGTTATATCCAACAATGAGATGCTCGAAGAGGCTCTGAAGAGGGAAACTCCATGCAGTGCGAGGGACGTGGGCTGGCGTCGCTGGAGTGCGCGCGAGGTCCAGAGTTATAATGCAGAAAAGACGTCTGAAGAGCGTCCTCGAAGCCTAGACTATGGGCCCTTGAATGAATCAGGGACACCTACGGTTCCGTCCAGTGCAGCCGTGGTGCTCGTTAATGGGGTCAAGCCACAGGCATCTCAACCGGCAACACCGATGACAAGTCAGGAGAGCCGATTCTTTAAGTTTCGGTTCAACAGTGGTGGGTTGGATATAAGTGCAAACCTCTACCTACCACTCATCTGTGGGCAGGTACTCGATCTCCCTCCCTCTCCCCCCACCCTGCGCATCTCACATCACCTTCATTATCATCCTTGGTGCCAAATGCACGTGAAAAGGAGATTGAGGAACTGCAGGAACAACTCGAGCGCGAACGTGAGGCTCGTAAGGCCGCAGATGCGGCCAAGACTGCACTGGAAGCCGAGCTTGAGACGCTGTCACAAGCATTATTTGAAGAGGTAATGATCCTTCCTTAATAGATCCTACTCGTCTCAAGACCGTACAGGCCAACAAGATGGTTGCCTCTGAGCGTATGAGAAGGGCAGAGACCGAGGAAGAGCTGAACCAAACGCGCTTGGAGAAAGATGCACTGCATCAAGCGCTCAAACTGGTTGAAGGCGAAAACGGGCGATTACGCAGCGCAAGTGCCTCGGATTCTGGCACTCCTGTTGGTTGTGTCGGACCGTCCGAGACACCGTCCGAGCTGTCTGTCGATTTGCCTCCGCATGCGAGTTCAGAGCCGGTGTCATCACCGCCACCGCCCAGATCACCGACTGGCAGACTCACGCCCCCCGTATCTTCGTATGAGGTTCCTGGCCGCCCTGCCGACTTTGTGCTTGAACCTGCACCCAAACCGTCGCTAGCTGGGCAGCATCGAAAAACCACGTCAATGGAAAAATCGGGAACTATTGATTTGTCCATGAGCTCCCTCAAAGAATCCCTGCCGGTGATTTCAGCTTCACCTTCCGTTCCGTTGATGCCCGACGAGCCATCACCATGGGCAGAGAGTGTGATATCGTAGTATCTCTTGTATTCCTCTCGTGGTCGTTTGCACTAGTAGTGCACACAAAGATTCCACGCTTCGTCTAACATAGTAGGTACTCGTAATAAAGCATGGCAGAGGCATCCATGTATCACTGCTTTG
>JBBPKE010000395.1:0-21071 GCA_038089095.1 Tylopilus orsonianus | reverse complement strand
AATCCCCGACTCGTCCCAAGCGCCTCGTCCACGACCTTCATCACCTCCAACAACTTTTGCAGCCCCTTCCGGGAGCTCGTCATTCAACATACCGATTCATACCCGCCTCTTCAGAACGCCCTGCAGTCGCACCTCGCGCCGACTCACCCTCCTTCATCCCCGGCGACCACCGCCCGCAGTAAACCGGATCGAAAGTCTACACAAGAGTCCTCCATCCCGAACGCTGTGTCCCATCCTCCGTCCCCACCCGTCCCAACTCCACGCACACTCTTCGCTGCCCTCCGCTCCTTGTATATCCTCATATCCCAGAACCCTGCCGACAAAGGCACCATCGCCCCTAGCGCGTTCATAGAAAAACTCAGAGAATTGAACGAAGCATTCAGGAATACCATGCATCAAGATGCCCATGAATTTCTTAATTATCTATTAAACCGCATAGTCGAAGAGATTGAGGAAGACCGGAAACAACGGTTGGCCTCTGGTGATGACCGTACGCCCAATCTCTTGTTTCTCCTTGTTCTACTAACTTTGTTCCCAGTATCCCGCTCAATGATCTCTTCCTCTTCCATTGCTTCTCAGCCTCCGGCTATGACTGCAAGTGCATCCATCTCGAGTACACAATCGCCCGGCGCGACTTTCATACATCGAATATTTGAAGGCGTATTGACTAGTGAGACTCGGTGTCTTACATGCGAGAATGTGCGTTGCGTGGCTTACGCTGTGTTTCACGCCATCTTACCGCACCGTCCCAGTTGTCTTCTCGCGATGAATCGTTCCTCGATCTTTCGATAGACATTGAACAAAACTCCAGCGTCACAGCTTGTCTCCGTCAGTTCAGTGCTAGCGAAATGCTCTGCCAAAAGGAGAAATTCTTTTGCGATTCCTGTTGTGACTTGCAGGAAGCTGAGAGAAGGTTCGTGTGCTGAAGCAGCACTCTCGCTGTCAACTGCTCATGATTGGCACAGAATGAAGATCAAACGGTTACCAAACGTTCTTGCCCTTCATTTGAAGCGATTCAAGTACCAAGAAGACGTGCAGAAATACATCAAACTCACGTATCGTGTTGTGTTTCCTTTTGAGCTCCGTTTGTTCAACACCGTGGACGATATCCCAAATCCAGACCGACTGTATAAACTTTTTGCCATAGTAGTCCATATTGGAAAGTGAGTGGTCAGCTGTTCTTGTCTTTATCCTATCCTTTCTGACATTACGCCTGACACGGACAGTGGCCCGAATCACGGACACTATGTCAGCATTATCAAAACTCTAGGTACTTGGTTCATCTTCGATGATGATACCGTCGATTCGATCAAAGAGAGTGACATCCCAAAATACTTTGGGGATTCGAATTCAGGATCTGCCTACGTGCTATACTACCAGGCTGTTGATATCGATCTTTCAGCTCTTGGGCTCAGACCATCCAGCCCGGAACCCCTGACCGAGCCTATGCCACAATCAGAGCCACCACAGCAGCAGCGGCCGACTAGCTCTCCGGCATCTACGGCGCAGTCAATTCCACGGTTGCCGCCCGGTCTTACTGATGATCTGACAACCTCCACTCATGTGCCTGACACTCTCCCACGACCGACCACACCCTCTACCCCAGTTCAGCCGCCCCCTGAACCTCCCGAGAAATCTCCGCGCAAGGTGCCGTCAATATTCTTGAAGGCTGCTCTTGGTCGTCCACCCACAGCTGGACACGGTTCTTTGCGCAATGGTGTTACACTTCGCTCGCCACAATCCGTCATGGACGAGAAGTTCAGCACAGTCTCAAATCCAATGTCGCCGGTAAACATCTATCCAAAGGACGATGTTAGACCTCTGGAGGGCCAGTCAGCCGGCACTATCAATGGGAAGGAGAAGGATTCCGATAAAAGTATGATGGGTTGGCTGCGGCGGCGGTCGCTCAAAACTATGAAGCCCCGGCCGAACTCGGAAGCGAATGCAGATATACCACCAGTACCCCAAGATATCCTCGCTGCACCGGGCTCACCTGTACGAAATCAGTCCACTAGCTCATCTTCCAATAGTTCGAAGGATTCCCGCCGCCCGCTTGATTCGCCAACACCGAGTCATCAATCTCCTCGTGTCTCTTCGCTTCCTAACGGCAAGCCGCCACCACTCTCTCAAACTGTCGATATGTCACTCTACAAGACGGATTCTAAGCATTTATCTGCATCTGTGAGTCTGTATGCCACTCCCATGTTTCCACCTTCCAACCGACGTTCGCAGCCGCGGCCCCTGCCTGCTATACCTGCATCGCCACAGTCACCCAAGGTCGAAACACCACCTCCGCCGTCTACGAGAAAGAGTCTGGATCATAGTCGTGTACAACGGCGGCATGGTACTCCGTCGAATTCCAATTCTCCGTCCTCCGCCAAGTCGCCTGGTCGACCTGCCACATCCGCAGGTGCCCCGACAAGAGCGCGTTCACTTTTTTCCAGTGTACCATCAGGCAACAACTTGCCGGTACCTAGTGCCAATAGTGCGACGATCAAGTCGTATCCCAGCGACGATTCTGCGGTCGAAAGACCTCAGACGGCCCGTGCATCTTATCCCCTTTTGTCGTCGCCGCCTGTCACTGCCATCCCCCTCATGAATTCGCCTGATACCACCAGAAAACGGACGACACGGAAGCTCAGCCTGAGCACCCCGATGCTTGGGTTCAAGAAGCGGGACAAGGACAAAGCATAGCCGGGACATGTTCATTGTTTCACCTCGGTCGTCACCACCGTCGTCGTCTCTATGCCGGCGTAGCCTTGCCCCATTGGCCAAAGCATCCACTGGGATTCTCGTTTGTCACTGTCTCCCGCCAGTCAGTAGACGTCATCTCGTTTGATTTTTTATTCCCCTTGCCTTCTGCACGACGTCCCGCCCCGGGTGCTCGACTCTCTTTTCTTGTTCTGCGCATATATATTATATCCTGTTTCCTCCCATTCACGGAATGGAACTGCACTCGTCGAATCACGCAATGATATTCCCTCATTTTATACATACCTCACAAAGACATGTAATGTACTTCCGCTCGCAATGTTTGTAAGGTATGTTCTGTTTATTCTTGCCTTAAAAGGGGACAAATAAGCACTAGATTACATGTCCAAGTCGGAAGATTCCAACAGCGGATGTATGAAAATGTGAGACAATGCATCAACAGAGGAACAATGGGATAGCAAGACAATAGGAAATGTAAGAGGGTGATACGATACGAGCACTAGAAAGAACTAGAGCACCAAGCATAAAAGCAATTACAAGTCGAGCATGCGTACATCAGCGAGGGGAAGCGGTCGACGTTGTCCATCAGGCGCTGGAAGGAACGAGGTCAGGTGGTATTGACCAAAGACAACAGCCGTACCTTGCACTGGCGCCTTGGCAAAGTCGATGACGTGGAGACACGAATCATCTGGCGTGACGTAAAACACGCGCCCTGTACCTTCGTCCCACGCGATCGCTTTCACGCCTGCTTTCAAGTCCGCGCGGAGATCGGCGGACATGTTGAACTTGCACATGATGCCCTCACGACTACACACGGGCCGACGCATGATGTTGTGAAGGAGCACTTGTTTGGCAGCGGTATACCCCACCGTCTCGCCGCTGATAGACACATGGCTGTAAAAACCACGGATGGATAGCCGATCGGTGATGTCGTCTGTACGCGTGACATAGACGAGCGACCGCTGGCTTCCAGCGAGCACGAATCCGCGACAAAGACCCCGTTCCTTGTCATGCTCCCATGTGACCACATGATGATTGCCCGCGACGAGGTTCCCCAACCAGTAATGTGGCGTGGACAACATGCTCTTGGGCAGCAGGTGTCGGGGTGTGGGGTTGATCACCAGTTCGTGAAATCGGGTCCCGCCTTCGCTGCGATAAAAGATGGTGATGGGCGGGTGTTCGGCGCCGTCGGTTGGGTTAGCGCACGGTGTACTCTCATAATCGCTTGGATCTGTTATTTGGATGCCTTCGACGTCGTCGGCGCGAAAGCTCATGGTCTGCTGTGCAAAGGTGCTTTGCATTTCGTTATCCCCAAAATCCGGGATGTTGAACATGGCTAGCGTGATGAGGTCTTGCGAAACAGGTGGTGCACCCATGTAGTCGACGCTGGGCACTGTTGGGAGTTTGACAGCGCGGAGTATGAGGATTTGACCCTGTTGGGGCAAGATGCGCAAGCTGCATATGCTATGGTGCTGAACCAATGGTGGATGAGCATGGCCGGCGCTACGCTTCTGCAAGATGACTCACATGCGATGAATAGGGCTCTTCGCGGGCGCAGCAGAGCGTTGAGAGCATACCAACACCAGTCAGTTCCTTGAAGACGACAGTTTCGTGATTTTTTATGACTGCTACAGTCGGAATACCCTCGATTATGGCTAGATCAATCGCTCCGAGTTCTGTGGCGCTCCGCAAAACACATAGGAGGCGGAATGGTGGGGACTGGGATGCAGCAAAGTGGAAGAAGGTAGCCGAGCCAGGGACAAGACGAGGATCTGACAAAGCGTCGAGCGTATCGAGCGAGATTTGTATGCATGTGCAGGCATATTGGAGAGGGACCGGTGGATCAATTTGTTTTCTTGGATTTTCAAAGATGGGGTTATATATCGACGGGTCCACGCTACGGCTGTCGTCAAACTATAGCTCTGCTGCTACGATCGGGCGACACCCACCCGAAATCACTATAGCGAGAAGACGTTTTTCGGCGGATGTACGCAATAACTATACTGGGCGTTCCATCGATATCCATATACCTGGCTTTAAGATTGTAAGCTTTCTGCTTGACAGGTGTCTCCGCCAACGGGACGACTCCGCCAATGCGGTGATCGAGAGCAAATACGATTAAAGAATAATGAGTTTTGGAAACGTTGCATACAGAAGCAACCATGTATTTCCCTCCAGGGAGGACGACCATCGACTGGATGCGGCGGTGGATTTGGAAGGAATCGCGTGACAGGGGGCAAGGATTTGGCGACAACCAGTTCTTTTGGAGTGAGATCGCCCTCGTTACCAATCGTTCCGCCTCAAATGACGTCAGGTATTGATGTGAATGACGATGTGACGGGGGCCGCTGGGGAGCATTGGATCCAATCCGCTTGAGGAAGTTTTTCCAGATGATGCCTTGATGGGTGAGATTGTAGTACAATTTACCAACCTGATACACATGAAATCCATGCGAAATGGTGTAAAAGTAACAAACATACTCGTCGTAGAGACAGGATGTCCTCAATATCCAGGTAGCTGAAAACTTCCACGAGAATGTCGTCTGAAAGCGCGTTCAAGCAGGGAAGCCTCTGTGCAGGTTGAGATTGAGAGATACGTGTGTTCCATGACTGGCCTGTGCGCCCTGCGCATATCGAGATACATGAGGGAAAATTGAACCCCCGAGGCCATAAACTTGAGGCCATCGAGAGAGAAAGAATGGAGTCACTCGAGATCAAAATCACACCAAGGTGATGATTTACATATAAACACGACCTTGTTGATTCCTTGTTTTACCCAGGATTTCGAACGACCGTGCGATATCATAGCGACGATGTTTGAGTACAAGGTTTCTTGTTGGTCGCTGAACGTACTAAACACAACACTTGCCTTTTTTGGTCTCGACAACTCGGCTGCAAATTTCGGTTTTATGTAACGCCCGTGGAAAAGTAATCTGGATTCACTGAAGGCTAATATCATGCAAGATCGAACTGCTGCATCGCCATCAAGTTTTCGAGGAACTTCTGTTGGCCCTACCCGCTGACTGTTTTATACCTTGATGACCAGTTTACCAACCGTCTTTCCACTCGTCAAGTCCGTCTGCGCTTCCCTCACGCCTTCCGCAGTGAAGGGATACTCCTTGTGGACGGTTGGCTTCAAAGCTCCACGTTCTACAAGGTCCCATATTTTTTTCGAGTAATAAGCCTTTTCAGTCAAGGTGTACGTGTAGTTCCCCAATCTGAGGTGAATTGTAAGCTTGAATTACATCTGAACGGGAACTAGGCATGCACGCACACTGGCCTCACGAGCTTCAAGTTCTTCTGTGAGAGCCGCAACGGTTGGAAAGCTGGGACAGCGCCGGACGCATTTCCAACCGAGACGAGGGTACCCTTTCTTCTCAGCATTTCAAAGTTCGAGTCAAAGCTGTCAAAGGTTACGGTCAACGCTGGATGGTAAATGCCAGCATGCGACCCACGTGTCTTTACCGACACCATCAAAGACGGCATGAACCCCTTCCCCGTTCGTGATATCTAGGACTTTCTGCACAGTATTTTCCTTCTTGTAGACTATAACATGATCTGCACCATTCGCTTTAGCAATCGCTGCTTTCTCCTCTGTCGAAGTGGTTCCAATGACAGTGGCACCCCGATACTTGGCGTATTGGCAAAGGAGAAGGCCAAGACCACCAGCAATGGTATGGATCAGTATGGAATCTCCCTTCTGGACGTCATACGCTTCCTCCATGAAGGTTATGGCAGTGAGACCTTGAAGCAGCACTGCGACCGCGGTAAGTGTCGAGACTGCGTCTGGAAAAGGGTGTGCTGCATTCCATGGTACAGAAAGATATTCTGCATGCGCATTTGAACCCTCCTGCATGTCAACTCTAGTCAGGTCCGTGTAAGAGGTGTCGAAAGGTGGGCCCACCACAGCGACATGAGCACCCTTCTTGTATCCACGTCTCTGGTATTCTGGATTGTTGAGCACGGCCGGGTCTGTGGGTAAACCTACAATCACTCCAGCCGCCTCTTTACCAAGGACGAAGGGGAAACCAGGAGCAGGATAGAGACCCTCCCTGCGTGATCACTTAGGAGAATCCAAAGTGTGATATGAGGACAATCTTGCCTAAAGTAAGTATCGATGAAGTTAACACCAAAGTATTCGACCTTGCTCTGGGGTCAGTAGGTCAACTGATGGATAGGGGGATAAGATTACCTTGATCACGATATGGTCAGATTCGACCTTTGGAAACGGGATCTGCGTTTTCTCTATCACTTCGGGGCCTCCATTCTTGGCGATGGTCACGGCGTAGATCGTGGAAGGGTAGGTCATCGAGTCCAAAGTTACTGAATCAGATGGCGTGTAGTGAGGGAAATTGGGAACCTCCAAAGTTTATATGTGCGCGGCTTATCTGACAACGTCACATACCCCTGAGTAAGCATCGGGGTATATCGGACGTACTGTCTCCCAAGCTCTGCCCCCACGTCTCACCTTGCCCGTGGATGGCCGCCGGTAATTCCCTCATTCCGCCACCAAGTCACCAACCGACTCGGAATTTCGCGAACGAGTCGCTTGTGTACCGGCTTTTACTTTGGGGATTAGCGACAAAGTAGCCAAGCAACCACTTCAGCCTCGCCGGGGAAAAGCAGTGTTATTCGCACAAGCTACGGAATTTCAGACAGTGATTCCATGCTGCAGATTATCAAGGAGAACTACAGTGGTAGTCTAGACGCAGTTTACGAGCAACACACCGGCATAACATGATGGAAACTCACAAGGGAGATGGAGATATGATACTACTCAGACGGTGGGTATTGCAGGCACATATAGCACATCTATGGTATGTCGTCGTACAACTCGCCAGCTTCGATAACGCAAATCAATCATACTACACGCGAATCTCGACGTCACTTGTCCAAAAACGCTTGCTCCAGTATCTGGTATATTAGAGCTACTTGTTCGTTTCTCTGTACCATCTCGGGCCGTTGCTCTCGTAACGCGTCGATCTCTTGGGCAACTGGGTCAACTAGTGTCAACGGACCCAGAAGCGACGGATAGGTAGGTGCTGGAGCAGAAGGGTCAAAGGGAGTGGGCGGCCTCGATCCAAGAAGATTGTGGAAACGGAGCAGCGATGATAGTGCGATAAACGTCCCGGTCCTGCCCACACCCGCAGAGCAATGGACCATAATAGGCGGGTCAGGGTCATTACCTGCGTTAGCGTGCGGATCTTTATTGACTCGATCTACCAGCCTTAGAAACCTCAACAGGCTAGCTTGATCGTCCTCCTGGGGGATCCCGTGATCTGGCCATGCGGTGTACAACATGTGGGTAATGGTGAAGGATTCGGCTGAATTCTCGCCACGTGAGACGGACAACTTGCTCTGGACGTAGTTTTCCTCCTCGACCGAATTCTGCTCCTGCAAAGTCACGACGAACGGTTGCGCGTCGACCCCAGCCTCAGGTTTGATTGTCATTGACTCCCCGACGAAATAAGAGAAGTACGGATAAGCTTTGACGCGTCCGTTCTCATAGTTGAGTGTCAGTTGGACGACGGTGCGCACCCGACTTCCGCGTGGGAGCGATGGGTCCGACGATGGTCCTACAGGCTGGCTGAGGACGCTGAGGAACGCATGGGAGGTGTCCCGCAGCGGGGCTTGCGTAGCGATCCACCATTTCTGCCCGTGTAACTCCCTCACCCAGCTCCCGTTGAAGTATCTCCCCTTTCCCTCCCCACAACCCAAGCAAGCCGTCTCGGAATTGCCCACCACGACACGCGTGCGATCATACGGTTCGATATTCGAGTAACGATTACCCCATCGGTTGACGGGATCGCGACCGATCGCGACCGAGTAGTGTTTGGAGCGATCTGGTTTCTCTGTTTGTGATGGTGTGGATTTCCCGGGTAGAAATTTGAGCAATGTGAATGCACTGGGGGTAGGAGGAGGGGCATTGCGGTAGCTGGAGCGCTCTTTCTCCCGTTTGGATAGCTCAGCGAATATAGCGAGCTGGTAGGTGCTCTCACGCGCTTGGATGAGCCACGAGGGTATGGTAGAGCCTAGATTGGACGGCATGCCGGTTGAGTGTCGAATAGATCTAGCTAGCCAAGCCCAAGCTGGCCATAGGTTTTATAGAGCGACACAGTCATGTCCAACAATTCCCACGCACTGGAACCACAGCAAGAAATAAGATGGCATCTTCGGATACTGATATTACACTGCCAGTAACAGATAAATCCTGTAGCGGCCAATGTCGAGCGTCTACAAGTCCCTGATAACCCCGGACACCAAAATCAAGTTAGTTTCACTTTACTAACACAGATTCTTCGGTTGACGGGCCAGGCTGCCAGAGTCAGCTCGACGCTCGACAAGACGGTCAACAAGAAGCATCTAACGGACGGTATCTCAGAAACTTGCTGGACGTCCCAGCAGGTGTGGTGTAGCTTGAGAGGTGGATCACCATCAACTGACTAGCCACCTAGGGTCTGCCGCAGTTTGTCCAGTTTGTGTTCCCTGAGCCTAAATTTCCACGGAGGATTGCATTAACTTTTCAAGGAGGATTCGTCGGTGTCCAGTGTGCGATAGAGGTTTCCGTATCTTCCAAAGAGCCGGTATGGACAAGGTGGACGCATATTCATCCAGAAGACGTCAATAGACGCCAGTTATTCGTGTTACCTGCTGAAGGCGAGGATATCCAGTGTATGAGGCTCGTCTTCGAGAGGAGTTCAGACCTTTTTGGTAGAGTCACTATTTACGAGCTCGACGTTGAAACCATTGCATGAACCGAGCATCCAATCAACGTTGCATCTTCATGCACAGTGCCAAAACTCGCAGGTTTACAGTTTCACTCAAGATGTGCAATCAACCAACTCCATTTCATTACAGTACGTACATGCGGTAAAGGCGACAAGATCTACAATTGACGAAAGGTTGATCTCGGCACAAGTGCCATGTCCCTTACTGCCCTCGGGCCTTGGTGGGCTGACTTGCTCCAGATTTCGGAGTCGCAGAGCCGAGTTTGGTAAGCAGAGACGAGAGCGCAGAAGAAGGAAGTGACCGCACTGGCGGGGATGGGCGCGGTGAGGCGACGACGCCAGAAGCGGAGGAGGGGCGAGATGACAGGGAAGAAGAGGGTGCCTGTCTGCGCATCCGAGTCGGGGGTGCTGATGACGTCCGTGGTGTGCTCAACGACGATGAAGAACTGCCACTGCCGGCTCTCGCATTTGTTGTAGCCACCAAACCAAGACTCGTCGTCGTTGGGGACGTCGGATCAGAGGAGATCGCCCTAGGAATTCTGCCAACGACAGCACCGGCAGCGCCTTGCAATATTTGTTCGATTTCCTGCACGACTTGCTGTATTTCTTGAAGGGATAGCTTGCTCACCGCGCCCGCGATGGCGGTGAGCGCTGAGTTGGGCTGAGCGAGCGAAATGGTCACGAGAAAAACCACAGACCATCAAGAAGGCCGACGTCGGTTTGACGGGTGACGAGCGCGTCAGAGGCAACAGCCGGAGAGCCATAAACACCGGGTGCGAGCGAGTGGACGAGTGCAAGGAGAACAAAAGAGACAAGAGTGAACCGCATGGTAGAAGTGTAGTGTGTCAGAACAGGACACAGGTAGGAGCAGGCTGATTGTTTTTACAGATATGGGCGGATAAAGAGGAGGAGGGAGGAAGGAGAAAACAAGGAAGGGGGTGAGGAAAGATGGAGGAGAGCGACGGCTTTTATAGACGCGGGGAGGCTGACTCGACGACGTCATCAGAGGACGCCAAAGTGTTCAGAACGGGCCTCGTCTGCGCTCCATTTCCCACATTTCTTCCCCAAACCGCCGATACCGCCTCGAACCTCCGCCGACCGACGCGACAACGAATCGCCAGAGTTCAGAGAGTGACTGTATCACATCCCGGCCCAGACACGACGATAGCATGCACCATCCCAGGCTGCCAAAGCTAGCAGGGCACAGTCAGTCATTCAGTCAAGGCAGAGCAACGATGAGATACACCCACATGAGCAGGACGAGCAGCACCAGCATTAGCGCGAGTGACGAGTCCATGGTAGAGGTCTGACTAACACGTGGCTTTAGACCGGTGACGTACACTCTCATCCATGTTAACGCCCGTTCTTCGGCCTAGCCATGCACCAGTCGATGCCCGGCCCATCGACATCTCCGCAGGTGCGCCTTTTCTCATTTCCACGTCTTCTAAAGCCAAGTCTCTATCCAGGGCGACATTGAGAGGGAACCCCATGGACCAGACACCCTTCCCGACCCCTACATGTTCCGTGTTGGGCTAAAGACTGACGATGAGCTTTCTCAATTGCGCCGTCGCAAAAGGCGCGGCAAGTCTCTCGAACTGTATCACCGAAGGCAGAACGACGTGCGAGCCCACTGTCCCTATCTCCCCTCTTGTCAGCTCACCGCGCTTATCACCGCAGCTCATCCATGCACTCTTGAAACCGATGGATGACCTTACCAAGGAAGCCAAGGACCTTGAAGAGGCTTCGCGCTTCTCGGTAGGCCTTCTTATTTTGCGTCCGTGCGCGCCCCGACTTACTTCCCAAGATCAATATTGCTGTTTGGGCAAGCCTTGTCGCAAATTTCTGTCTCTGTGTTCTTCAGCGTGCGTCTTCTCTCAAAGCGTCATCCGTCCTGTGGCCTAGACAATTACCCCACAGTCTACGCTGCTATTTCTTCGGTTTCCCTTTCCTTAATCGCCACTGGAGTTGACGCCTGTTTTGACTTTGGGAGCAACCTTTTCCTGTATCTCATTCACAAGAAAGCTGTGAAGATGGATGTCAACAAATGGCCGGTAGGTGGTGCTCGTTTGGAGACCATTGGAAATATCGTCTATGGTAAGACTCTGAAGGACACCTTCCAGTTGCACATCCTCACTCCTGTCGCAAGGTTCTTTGTTCGTTGTTCCCACCACCATAACTGTATTCTGCCCCTTGGCTTAATGTCGCCACAGAATGTCCTCGATCAATCTCGTCATCGTTGTCGAGTCCCTTCGGTCATTAATGTCACGGTCGACTGACAAGACCTTTCACCTTGCTTCCATACTAGCAGTTGCTGTAGCTCTAGGTGATTTAAAAGTGCTGCTGGATTGCATCTTTCCGACGAATTACTTGCAGGGGTCAAAGTTATACTCTTCCTGTATTGTTACACCCTCCGTTCCAAATCTAGCCAGGTCCATGTCCTTTGGGAGGATCACCGAAACGATATATTCATCAATGGTTTCGGTATGCCGCTTCGCCCATCGGGTCTAGTATCCATCCTGAAGGCATATTAGGAATTCTCATGTCCGCTGGTGGTAGTCGATTACAATGGTGGTTGGACCCTGTCGGTGGCCTTTTGGTAGGCATTTATTACTGCAATTTTATTTCACCTAGACAATTTTTAGATTGCCACTGGCGTCATCATTGCATGGGTGCATACGATCTACGAGCAATTTGGCCTTTTGGCAGGGAAATCTGCACCAAACGAATTTATCCAGCTTGTCATTTACAAGGCTATGACATTTAGCGCAGCCATCGACAAGATCGACACCGTTCGTGCTTACCATAGCGGCCCAGTAGGTCGTATTACTGGCGCGATTTCTTCATTTTGGTGACACACTCTCCCCAGGACTATTTCGTCGAGGTGGATATCGTTATGGATGCTTCAACTCCTCTGTGGAAGGCACACGACATTTCTCAGCAACTGCAAGACAAACTCGAAGAACTGCCAAACGTCGAACGAGCATTTGTCCACGTCGATCATGAAACTACACATGCACCTGTATGTCTGTCCCATCTCCCTGTTCCTGATAATTGTCGTGACGGTGATTCAGGAACATCGCAAAATAGTATGATATTTGGCTGTATTCACGATGTTTCGCCAGCTAGTCAACAATTTTGGACTCGTGTACTTGACAAGGGAAATGATATCGGTATCTAGTTGTGATTTTGCTATGTAACATGTTGTAGACTCATCATGTGGAATGGAGTGGAGGTGCTATGGCATTGGAGATCTTTTCAATTTGAGCGCCGCGGGTGTTCACGTTCAAGGGCGCTTCGGCTTACTTGGCATGGGAGACCGAGCTGTCGTCCAGGCTGTGGCACTAACTTGCACGCAAGGCACTACCATATTGTTCGTCTGGCTTCTGGGACTCGCCGCTTCACTGTCTAGTCGATACAACCATTTTAAATTAGGAAAAAAATCTTTGTCAAGTTGGTAGTGGCTGACGACTTGAAAATGACAAAACAAGCGAGTGCACGACGACGGGCCACTCCAACCTGTGCATGCCCTTCCTCGACGTCCCGCACTTATTATCATCGTACTGTTTGGCGGTTGGACTCCACCACCTTCCGAACGCAACGTGATTTATCACGCGACTTGAGACACAGGTTCACATCCCCTTCCACATTGCTCAGGCACACCATACCATGGTGAGCGGGACACCGTGAATTCGGTCCATACATACCTCATCAGATCGCCCCAGGATACCAGACATCAAGACCCAGAAGAGTTCTACGTCAAGCAAGACAGGATCGGTATGATCCCACCATCCCTTTCAGCTCCCAACGACTCACGCACTGCGCAGGCAAGGGTTCTTTCGGAGAAGTTTTCAAAGGGTGCGTCTCCCTTTTTTTCTCCCCACTCTCGCATTGTAATCAGACCCTTGGTTCCCCAGGTATGACAAGAGGACCCAGAAAACTGTCGCCATCAAGATCATTGACCTCGAGAGCGCAGAAGATGAGATAGAAGACATTCAGCAGGAGATTCAGATCCTTTCGCAGTTGGACTCTCCACACGTAACCAAGTTCGTTCGATCATGTTTGTGCTACATGTGTGTAGATTGGATGAGATTAACATGCAACACTTCTTGATGCAAGATACCATGGTTCATATCTCAAGGGATCTAATCTTTGGATAGTCATGGAGTATGTTTTTCGGGCTTCATATTATTCCTTTGCTCACATGCGCATACAGGTATTGTTCAGGTGGCTCATGCTCTGATCTGGTGCGATCACTGCTAGCATGAAACGTGGTTTGCTGAGTAGTTCACCAGATGAAACCGGGAGTTTTCAGAGAGGAGTACATTGCTATCATTGTCCGCGAGCTTCTCCGTGGACTGGATTACCTTCATACCGAGGGGAAGCTTCATCGTGATATCAAAGGTACGTTACGATTCCAACTCTCTTCTACTCCCCTCAGTACATGGAATTTATACAATATAGCTGCCAACATCCTCTTGTCTGCGACGGGAGACGTCAAACTGGCAGATTTTGGGGTTTCGGGACAACTTTCTGGAACTTTGTCCGCCAAGAAGAATACCTTTGTGGGTACGCCATACTGGATGTCGCCCGAGGTGATCAAGCAGAGTGGATACGATCACAAGGCGGACATCTGGAGTCTCGGAATCACTGCCATTGAGCTCGCAAAGGGCGAACCTCCATATGCAGAACTACATCCCATGAAAGTGCGTGACAGTGACCTTCTAGCGCTGTCCCATCGGATACTGAATGTCGGTCCCAGGTTCTTTTCCTCATTCCAAAGAACCCCCCACCCCAGCTAGATAGCCACTTTTCCAAACCGTTTAGAGATTTCGTGGCTTATTGCTTACAACGGGATCCGCGCGATGTACGTGCTATATTTCCTTCAGCTCTTTATATCTTGTGTGCTTGTGTAACCGGGGTCCAACAGCGCCCAACGGCCCGTGAGCTTCTCAAACACAAGTATGTGCGAATGGCCAAGAAGACGAGTTACCTCACGGAACTAATCGAACGTCACGAGCGATGGAAGGCAGAGGGGGGAGAACGATTGGAAGAAGAGGAGCAAGCTGTGGCTCAGGATCTGTATGTGGCGTTCGATCTCAGATTCCGTATACCTTTCTCTCGTTTCATGTGCATCACAGGCCCCCAAGTGGTGACCCCGAAGACTTGTGGGACTTTGGGACCGTCCGGCACGCTGGGCGGACTATCGGGCGTGCCAACAGCTCGATCAAGGTTTCGGGACCGCCATTGACCTGGGAGATGAATGGTACAGGTCGGGCAGACACTTCCACGTCCTCCATTTCGGCCAAGAGTACCTCAAGCTTGTCTACCAAGGTCGATCTTCCTCCACTCCCGTCATCTCTGACCCCGGCGCGTGCTCCAAGCGTGTATGAGCAGGCGACTGTCAGACATATGCCCTCAGGCGGTGCTCCAACGTCCAGTAATGGCCAGGAACCACACCAACGGGTACTTTCGGACGACGAGTACGACGACCATCAATACGGGGCCACCTATCTCAAGGATAGCAACATCGTCGAGCAGAAGCGGGACGTGGAAGATGATGATGAGCTCCCTGATACCACTATGCTCGATTCGGTCATTTTACCCGCAATAGCCTCGGTAAACATTTTGTGATACCGTTTGTCGGCGTCGTGTCCACTCACGTTTCTCCTTAGCTATTCCCTCGTGTATCGACACAGGAGGCGCGGGTTGCACTTAGTGCACTACAACGAGCATTTACGGAGGCGGAGCGCATTATACCCGGTGTCACACTAGAACTTGTGAACGAGATCGTCGACTCCGTGGAGCGGGTCGAGGACGATCAGCCATGAACCCCAAAAAGGAGGAAGGCGTCGTGATCAGAATTCTAAACCTTTTGATTTTGTGCTCGCTTTTCTGCCTTCTCTTATTCCCCTTTCGCTATCCACGCATTACATTTCGGACTCTCGATGAACCTATCTAATCCTACGAGCAAGCGTAGAGCAGTATTATATCGCGTAACGGGCCAGGACTGCCCACCTTGACTGTATATCATGTAAGTTGTCATCAAAGTGGGACTTGATTGGAGTGCTAGTGTGCATTATTGGAGCTTCGAGAATCTGTCGCGCGAAGAACTTTGAGTCTGTTGATCAACAAGGGTTCGGCTCAGCTGGTGTGACCTTGATCAGCTCTGATGCATTGGCTCACATGTACCTAAAAAAAATAAAAAGAAAGAAAAAACTTATTGGCGTATTTTTCACGACAGCGGATGATGCACTATATAGTTGAACGTGCCGATTCCTCAGGCTATGCATATACATCGCACAAACGATCCCGTGTAGGCTATCCAAGAAGTGCAGGCAACATACAAATCTAAAAGTACATTATTTACCGACATGAATCCAAAGGAACCCACGAAACGAAAGGCGCACCAGAATCACGAAGACCCTTGACGGAATAGTGCAACGCTTCGGTGCTGTCAGGTACCTTGCTACCCCGAAGCATACTCGTACACGTTCTTAGTCACCCTTGGCGCGTCACGGTCCATTATGGACCAAGTCGTCGTAATGACACCACCATAACCAGCGAGCAGCATCCGAGCAACGAGATAAACTAATTCTTCTTCTCTCCTTGTGCAGACTGACAAGTCGACAGGAATGCCAGTCCACCACTACGAGCGGAGGACACTCGGGTGACATCGGAAAGCTCCAAACGATGGCCATTTGCAAGGCAAAGTCCATTGTCGAGTGGGTCGTCTGGATGCTGCACGCTGTGGCATGCACATTGTGGCATGTACCCAGTCAGAGTGTTTTATCTTCTCCGTGACACCCTCAATGGTGCTGTGATGAGACTCCTGAAGGGTTATGAAAGGGCATGTGACAGATACGGTTTTGTTGCAATCCATCTCCTCTGGCATGGATGCTAGTGCAATCACACCGCTTTTCGGTGGTTGAGGGACAGCGACAAGACGGATACTAGATAGGAAAGCGTTCAATTCTAATTGAGCTAATGGCATGAAAGCATTAAGAGTTTGGGATATAGGAAGATGTATTAAAGTCCGAGAGTTTTGCACCTACCCCAGCTGTGTCATGGAGGTCGGCTGCATGAATGGGCAAGAATGCAAAGGGCCTAGTGGGACACTAAAATATGCGTATCCTTTTCCGAGTACCAGATCCCAGAGACTGAAAACACGTCAATCTTATTGACGTCCGGTCTGAGCCTATCTGTGCCTGATCAGACAGGTTTTTCCAGCGGTTGCATATGATATAGGTAATGTCTGTTTCGTTGTCTGTGATGAATCATCCACCGAGAGGGAAGAGGAAGCGGGGAAAAAGTTGGTTCAAACTGCCATACCTCGAAGGTGATGGCCGAGGTGGACCATACACAGGTACGCAATGAGGAAAGAGGAGGGAGCAGCGTCGGAGTCCGTGGCTCGGGCCAGCGGTGCCACTTTGATGTTAGGAGGCCCTCCAACTGTACTGATACAATCCTGTTACATATTTGATGATGGAAGCTTAAGTTTGAAGCGACGTTTGTTAAATGATTCCCATGGCTAGCTTCTAGATAGGGTAGTGATCTTCGAGACCATCATTTATCCCGTTGCGCGGCCTGACTCAACTTTGGAAGCATTGGCACAGCCCATTCAGGCTGGCATCGCATTCAAAAGTAGCGACTTGCTCAACGACTACGGCGATCGCTCGCTGTCATGAAACCGGAATTGAAAAAGTCAGCCATCATGCCGAGGTTAACATTTCGCTGGCATTATCATTGCACGGTCTCCCAACAGGCGGCCATCGTAGACCCTCGCCTTGGAAGGACGATCGATCTAGGAGATGTACTAGGACCGCCGGACGATGTCTCATGACATAGTGCTGTAGTGAAGCTGTACAGCGGGGGATCCGTGTTCAGCCCCACGGTTACTAAAGGGTCCGCAAGTGCGGGGCTCAGTGGCACAGCCAGGGATCCAAATGACACAGACAACGCTCGCGACCATCACAGGGGTACTCGAGTTTGTTGGTCAGCTCACGAAGCAGGAGCTTAGGTTCACCAGCCTCAAGCAATCGTGCACTCCGGGGTTATGGTCATTAGGGTTACAGTCATCGTCGAGCGGAAGTAGCAGGTGGAAAACAAGCGGTTACCCAGTATCACTTTGCTCGTTTCTTGTACCTCATTAGTGATCCAAGGTTATGTCAATTATTGGCTCGCGTGTCGCAGAGAGCGCTCGCAGAAAGTAGACTACAACATACCCAGTGTCTTGTTGAAACAGTCAATAGTCGACTTTGGCTCGAGCGTGCCAAAGGCTCAGATGGTAGACAGGGGGGGAGAATGGTGTCGTGGCAAAAAATTGCCCTTGTGCTTGCTGTTTTGCACTCTCCAAGTTGCTGTCCGCGCGTGATATCCCGGACTCCATGTAATCTTAGAGCAAGCGCATAGCAACATTGTAGCAGGCCCAGCGTGCTCATGCAAGTCTCATTCACAAGTGACGCTGTAAAGGGACGAGTACAACATATCCCCAGTGGAAGCCTCTGTAGCACGATCCATCAGCTGTTCGGATCTACGGTTCGCTTCTTCTTGGACGTCGAGGGGCCCTTCTTTTTTGCACGCGTAACCTTGATCGGTTCAGGGGTGCTCACCCGCGTGTCATCCTCAGGCACCTCGTACTGTTGGAACGATGGCAACGTCGGCGGCGGCGTTGATATACGATCGAACAGACCCGGCACCGAATATTGTAGAGCCGCAGGTGCCAATACCTGGCGAGGCGGCTCCACAATAGCGCCATCTGGCATCTCGCCTTCCTTCTCCACGACGAAACGGGGTGGTGCAGAACGCAAGGTCTCGCTACGAAGCACAAATAACCGATGTTCCTCTGGCGGGTAAACGCATCAGCGGATTGGTGGACCTTGCAAAATTCCTAACGAAAACATCACCTTTGAGTAGTGGTGGTGGTAGATCGTCTAATTGCACCACTGGTATCGAGTCAACATCATCGATCGCCATCCCCGTCGGTCGTTCGTCCGTGATGTAATACGGGTCCTCCCTCATCCTCTCTAATCGCTCTGCTTTAAGCTGAAAGTCACAAAAAAAAGTCGCGTCAACACAAAATTTGAACCCAAGGCAAACTGACCCGTTCCCGCTCTGCTCGCTCCTCGGTGGTCTCTTCTGGCTCTACGGGTACGAACTCCTCCACAACCGAATCCTCCTTGCGTTTCTTCTTGCTTCCTTTCATTCCCGTCCGATTTGGCGTATCCTTTTCCTTTTCCTTTCCTTTCTTACTCTTTTTAACCTTCTTCTCGGCCGCTGGATATTCGTCGTCTACGAGGGGCTCTTGCATCGCAGGTACAATCCAGGCGTCGAGATCGAGGCCTTCTGGAATAGGTACGCTCGCCTGGGCAGCCGCTGCGACCGGTCCAAGTTCGTACGACGACACCAGTGGCCGAATCAGATACAAGCTCTTTGGAAAACTTGGACCAAAAGTTGGATCAAAACTAGAGGCAAGTGCCTCCGTCAGCCCGTGGTCCCCTTTCGGTCGATATGCAGTGAGGTCATGTTTGATGAACGTAAACAATTGGAGAATGTTCGCAGCCTGTATAGCATAAGTATGCAGACGCGAATGCTGACAACGTACGTCCTTACTCGTTCTTGTACTTCAATGTGCGGGCTCGAGACAAATTCTTCCATTTGTTCAATCATAGTTTCCACAGCACTTTTCACCTTTTCCAGGAGGTCATTGGTCCACTGCTGAGCGGCTTCAGTGGCCCAGTACCCGAAGATCTTGTTTGCAGCTTGGATGTACACGGCAATGATCTCGGGGTCCAGTGATGCTACATTTGGATGCAAGAGATAAGGCAGAAGCTCCTCCGGTGCCAACAACTCGCTGTAAGCATCATAAAGACAAGAGATAACAGAAATTACGAAATAATATAACACGCACTCGCAAAATTCTCCGCATATCCATGCAGCGGCCCATAGAACCTCGGGACAACTCCCATGTTCACCTGCGTTCAACAAAAGGGTTTCATCGGAGAGGATCTTCACCATCAACTTGACAGCATAGGTGCGCGCCGCCCTCACACGGCCGACGACATCAACTAACTGATCACGGATCTGTGCGCCAACGTCCACGTTCGAGATATAGGCCAGGTCGACGAGGACAGAGAGATACCACTCAAAATCGACCACGTTATCATAAGTGGAGCTGGAGCACATCGCGATTATATGCTGCGAGAGGACAAGTCGGTAAGTGGGGGACTGCGAGGGCGCAGACGGAGCTTTCAAAGGAATAGACGGAACGACATGTTGGGACAATGACTGTACTGCAGAAGGAAGCGATGGGCCATCAGGTTGAACGAGGTGAGAAAGGAGTTGCTGAACGATGGACTGCAGATTATGTCGTGTGACCTGCGCCGTGTGAGAAAACAAGGGGAAGCGAGGAAACGAAGATGGCTCACGAGAGCAGTCACAAGGTCGAGGGCACGCATCCGGATACTTATGTCTTGATCGTCGACGCTGGCAAGGATTGTATCCTGGTGTTCTGCGACCAATTCGGGATGAGTAGGTACAATTTTGACCATGGCAAGGAGGGCGATGTACTTGACTGCTCGATCTGGCGATCAGTACGGGTAGAAGAGAATCAAACAATTACACCAACGGTTCTGATCCGCATCTTGAAGGAAGGCAGCGAGTTTTGATATACAAGTCTGAGCGAGAGATAAGCCAGAGGCACCCTGGAGCATATTACCAATTATGCAAGTGTGAACGCATTCATAAAGAAGAGAAATTGCTGAGGTAGTCGTGATCAGGTCAGTTATTGGAGGCTTGAGTTTCTTGACCAAGCGTGGTTCGTGAGGGGAAAGTGCTCCGAACTATGATTCAGTAAGTACCAGGGGCGCGGACACCAGTCGGTAGAAACGGACCAGCTTGACAATCTTGATGAGCATCCAGTTATTGGACGATGTGGTGAGGAGGTGAAATAATTGGGGGGCGAGGGGTAGGTATTCCTGGGGATTTCGCCGAGCGAGTTCACATAATACGTTGACAGTGGCAGAAACGACGCCTAGGAGAGCAAGGTCGGTAGCATATAAGGGAGATGCATATACACTAACCTGGATCGGAGTCATCTAGTCTCTCTTGCATGCGAGTGATACTTCTCTGGAGGATGTCGGGATACTTGTCGCATACACGATACAGAGTGAGGACAGCCCTCTTGCGAATGTGTGGGCGGGAGTGGTTAAGCATCGCTATAAGCTCCGGGCTGAGATCTCTGGCGAGGTCGGTGGTGACGATATCGGAGATGCCATTCAATGTAATGGCAACGTCGGGGGGAGTGGAGCTCAGATCCTAACATCATGAGCACGGAAGAGGGGAAGACAAGAGGAGGGGCGGACCTTCTTGAGAAGGTTCGTTGTGAGCATGAGGACATCGGTGTCTTCGTCGAAGGACTGGGCTGCTGCGAGATACCCAACGGTCTTGAGATGGAGCTTTGGGGAGGACATGACCTCGACGACGTGGAACGAGGCCCAGGACATGTCGTAGCCGAGCATGTCGAGCTGCGGAATGAGCCCGGGGTATGTAGACGGGGGGGGGGGGGGGGGGGGGGGGGGGGCAAGACAAAGGGTTGCGCGAGGGTGGGCCCCGGCGGTGGGCCCCGTCGGGGACG
>JBBPKE010000394.1:0-18647 GCA_038089095.1 Tylopilus orsonianus | reverse complement strand
TGAACTGACAAGTCTTTTTTTAGTGATCGGATAAAGACCTGAGTGTGTAAGAACGAGAAAAGGCGTGTGCTCCCACGAAAGTTCCGATGTGGAGTCTGGAAGTGGTGCTTCGACGAACTTGAAGCTCTGAGCCCACTACTTACTCCCGAAGAAGGATCTTTCAAACGACCCTCACCATGAGTAACTGAGGCTGTTTATAGGCAAATTCTGAAAGCTTTTCTCACCGCTAACGTATTGTGTGATGCTTGCTAGTGCAAAAAGAAGGGCCGGGAAAAAGTATAAGAGATTTTTAAAAAAAAAAAAGATAAAAAGAGAATAATATACGAGAAAAGAGTAGGAGGTATACTAGAAAGAGCCTGAAAGACCAAACATAGGAAGGCCAGGAAACAGGAGATGAGGGTGCGTGAATATAGCAACAGTTGGATGACAGAGGCCTCCTTAAAATATGCACAGCGATCTCGGACGGCATTGAGGATACGGTCCTAGCACCTCCCCCGTTGCCTGTCTTTCTGCGTCGAGGTCTGGAACGCAACTATAACCAGCCGAATTTCGCCACATACTAGTATCTGCCTCCATGAAACTAGAACCGCTCATTGAACTTACCATGCCTGGTTGTCTCTCTTCGTGTTGGAAATGTGTGATCCTCTCCGATTTTTCACTTTCCCATAATGCGATCAAAACGTAAGACGGCCCCCGCCGGCATATCCCGGAAGTAAGCTCGGCGGTGTTTGAATCACATTAAAGCCTGAGTCACCTTGTCGGGAATGCTTCTTTGCCATCATTCCAATATGCACACATGTACTGGTACCGTCGGTGACCAGTCTATCCTTCGGGACTCTGCCTACCTGGTGCTTTGTGGTGCAGCCCTGGCGTATGTATTTTATTTCATCCCCACTGCGCGCGAATTGATTATCCGGATTTCATTGAACCCTTACAAGTATGAGCTGAGTGTCCACGTGTGATATGTAGACTCAATAGCAGCTCCGACCACGACCAAATCAGTCGAAATATTCCCCTTGGCGTAGTGCTCAGTCCATCTCAGCCGTGGGGTACCACAACGACGGTGCTGATGAGACAAACTAGACCAAGAACGCTCACGCATGGATGTGGTTGATCAATCTTTGGGAGCATCGAGACTTGATCCGTACGCGATCCCTAGTCTCGGTCGTATGGGCGTCACGTCGAGCGATCCATGCACACTGCCGTAGCACCGTTGTCCATCCTGCTCTTGGTGGTAATATCTCGGAATGCTTCTACGTTGGGATCCGGGCAACAAATGCTAAACGCAATGCAGGTCAGAGATACGGAATGGCAGTTGACGCAATTCATATGGCGGTACCTCGACGAAAACAAGAAGAGGAAACAAAAATGAGGTAATAAACGTGAAAGCAACACAGCGTAGAGGCGAGAGTGCATGTTCACAGCCGAACCACAATCATGTTTCTCAGACCAAGGGGAATCACGCCGCTGGGTTGACCTGAGCGTGGTACAACGCAGCGTAGTTACCACCGAGACGGACGGGGTCGGTATGGTTGTCACATTTGACGGCGCGCCATTCTTCATACATTTACCAAGAGCGAACAAATGGGCGGAGAGCATATCACGATCGCAGTAGGTGAGTAAGAATATTAGTTTCATATCAGCTTCACAGGAATTCCAGAATGAGACGGAGAAAACGCACGGCTACTCGAAAAAGGTGATGAAACTGACGGGTCATGCCAGCGAGGATGGCCGTCTTGCCGGTGGCCGGCGCGCAGCTTGTGGGGCTCGGTCAGAATTTTGCGCTCCACAACGGGGCTCAATGCGGAGGTCGCTTCATCGATGACAATCAGTCGCATCATGCAGTTGTTGGTGCGCATGAACATACAGGCACTGAGGTCCACAACGTGAGTCAAAGGGATGGATACGCCAAAGGCAAATTTGGGCCTACCTGGCAAGGCGTTGCCCGTTTATATAAGGAAATAATTTTCGCATGGGCTCCAGCCGACCAAATGACGTTCCGCTCACACACCTGATATCGACCCACACGACCCTTGTGCTGTTCTAGCTCTTCTTTGAGCATCTCGGACGGGAACTCATGCATCCCCTCGAGCTATCCGTTGTTGACATCAAACGAGGGCTTGAGCTGCGTCTCATACGCACCCAAGCTTTGTTACCCATTCCATTCCATCCATCCATCCATGCTGCTTCCTCAACCTGTGCTTCTCCGATGTCCAGCGTAGGGGAGGGCTTAATTGTAATTTTTTTTTTACAGTGACGGGGTAGATGACCGGAGACTGGACCGGAAAGTCATAGCAGCGCGGAGTTTGCCCACATCATACCGCGCCAGAGAGATATCGTCGATGAGAACATCGCACGCGGTTGAGTCGAATAGACGTGCCAAAAGTTTGAGCATAGATGATTTTCCGCTCCCACTGGTGCCCACCACGGGTACAAGCTGCGCAGGGAAGTGGTTAAAAGTGACGTTACTAAGCACATCGCGATAGCTTCCCAGATAGCGTGAGGAAACATGCCTGGACGTGACGACGTGCATATGAGCGTTACATACAAGATGTCCAGAGCAAATGATATTTACGTGTCTGAAGGAGATTTTTATGCCCGCATCATAGGAGCAGCCAATCGGACGAGGATAGGGATCATCAGTGCCCTGTAACATCGTACTCTGGTAATCGATAGCCTGTTAATGTCATTTTGCACGAGAGAAAATGGTCAACGAGGCCACATTTCATTTCGTACTGCAAGGCTTAACGAGATGGATTGGCAGCTTGTTGCAGGAGTATCATCGAAGAGACGGACAAAGGCGTCGGATAACCCCGAAGTATCACGCGGATGGCCAGAAAAAGTCCAGTGAGGGATCAAACAAAACGAATTATGACGTGCGTTACCACTGGAAGATTCCAGTTGAGGTTCATCAGAAAGCCCCAGTGCCATTCTCGCAAGAATTCGGTGTAGTATGCAGTAGAACTACAGTATGTTAGTAATATATTACTTTGAGCGAACAGTTAGACGACCGAAACTAGTGAGTTACGTGGCCAACGTCGCATCGTTTATGGATGGCTTGAGCGATGTGACGCACACACTCGGGTGTATCGAATTTGCACCATGGCGCAAGGACTCCGAAAAGGACCACAGGTACGACGATCCCCGGCAAACCATCTTATTCGCTCGTAACTGTTTAAATCACCAGTCTCTAAGTCCCATGATCATAATGGAGTCAAGACAAATAGCTCAGTGGCAGCAGAACGTTATGAAGCAGGAATTATATCATGTTCTTACACAAGGCTCGAGTAGTGCATGCAGGACATGTGTGGGTGCATGATAATGGAACGGGGCAATATGAGGATGGCTGGTGAATCGTGCTCACGAGACTGTGTCGTTAAAGAGAGGGGTGCAGGGCAGATTATGAGATCTACCTTTGGGCACTGCGCCTTTCATCCGCAGTAACATGTGATATCAGAGAGGTAAAGACTCGGCTCAGAACCCCGGGAGTGTAGTACATGATCAAATGTTGGCGACTGGTGCTTGACAATTGAGAATTAACTGTTGCAGCCTACCAGTCACCCACAAGCTTTGATGGAAAAGCCGTTCGTCCTAAAAAACGGGCGGACAACTCTGAGACTCGCCCGTTTTA
Organism: Tylopilus orsonianus; assembly: GCA_038089095.1. Classification (NCBI taxonomy): domain Eukaryota; kingdom Fungi; phylum Basidiomycota; class Agaricomycetes; order Boletales; family Boletaceae; genus Tylopilus; species Tylopilus orsonianus. Next base: position 15,016 of record JBBPKE010000394.1, on the reverse strand, counting down.
CTACCCAAGAAGGGCTTATCCGAGTTCGGAGTTGCGTGAGAATCTAGCAGTTGACAAATGCAAATTAATGCTGATGCCTACAAGCAACTTACAAACCTTTGTAGAGGATATCCGCCCGCAGGGTCGCCCAAATGAAATTGACACGCTTTCCTAGTTGTGGAGCCCGTTGAGGACCATTTCCCACACCCGATACCAATCTACATCTCCAATGCCACGTCCAGCTTCAACCATGCATCCATCTTCTCCCACACGTCCTCCTGTTCGTTGGTCCATTCTTCTCTCTTTTCCCTGATACATGCAGCACAGAGTCCCTCCGCAGCCCAGTTGATCTGTTTGATTTCCTCGAGGGCCTCTAGGGGCTTGTACACGCTGCCCTTAGCGATCGCGGACTGTATGACAAGAGGAAACCACTTGTCCGCTAATACGTTGGTACATTCCATGTGAGGTGTTACGGGCTAGAACAGAAAAACAAACGGGTTAACGGAATCGCATACAGCGAAGAAGGATAAGGAAAGAAGGAAAACGGCAAGTTTCGTGAACGGGGTCTGAGTCGCCGAAGCTGCCCCTAAAAGACCACGCCCTCCATATTACGTGGAAAAACTCTGCCAACCCGGAGCATGCCAAAAAAGAAGCCGGGAGGTGGCAAACATGGATCGAACAAAAGTGGCGATCAAGAGGTTGGACATACCGGTTCGAACAAAATTGCAGTAAAATGGTTCACAACGCCGTCCATGAGATTTCTGCAGCGCTCAATGTCTGTGCGTGTCAGGAATGTCGTTTTCGAAGGTGTTGCACTGTCCCCTTCGGAAGTGTCCAAGTTGGGCTCGAAATCGGTTTTCGTCATAATGCTGTAATAAAGTCCTTTTCGGATCTGCGAATCGTTTGAATGCGTATACAACGAGCCGTAGGCACAAAGGATGCCTGCCTGGTTGAGAATCGAAATAACGTGTCAATGTTACTTACGGAGGCAATATCGTACCGCAATGCAAGAGCAAGTGCCTCCTCCAAATGAAAGGGATGCACGAACGGAGACGGCCCACTGGGAAACATCGCTTTGAGATAAGATCTCGCCAGAGTGTGTATGGACGGGAAATTCAATTGCTCCAGCGAGGTCACACGGAGGACGGCGGCGACGTGTTCAAACAAAGCCTCTGGCGATAGCGGACTGTGTTGCGTTCTGATGAGAAAAAACGGGCTTATCCATTGGTGTGGATGGCTCACTTGTCGTGGTATAAATGCGCTAGCAGCGACGTAAAATCCTGGACCCGCACACCAAACGCGGGAGGAATGGTCATCGTAGGCACGTCGCATCCTTCTTCCCACTCTCGCTCCAGAACAACCTTGGAATGTCGGCGCAGTAAACAATCATGGAGCCTGAACAGCACGACGTCGTCTTGGCCATTGGGTACTCTCACGATCAATGAACCGTCATCGAACCAATAGACGGGATGTCGATGAGCTTGCGAATCTGCTCGGACCCACATCCCCCGACCTTTGCCTTCGGATAATAACCTCCAGATAGTTCCTACAGAAATGGCCAATAGGATGGTGATGCGAAGGATCAATAGTGGAGCCCGGCTGGCGCTACAATCACTAGGACGGTGTGAGCCTATTAGTAAATCGAATTCCCACTCTCACCAGAGGCTTGAGCCAGACAAAAAAATGCATTCATCATACAGGAAATGATAAGACAACGTAATTCACTAGTACAGCACTTTACTCAGACGCTGTATGGAATTAAGGAGAATATCGCCCTGCTTCACTACTTTCTCGTATTGTGCGTTCTTGAGCGACGGTCGGGTTGTTTCCACAATTCCATGAACCTTGTCGATCGTGCAGTGCAACCGCCCGTTTGCAATAAATCGTGACAATTCGCTAAACCCCTCATTGAGTCATCGCACCGAATAAAAGCGAAATTAAACTCGCCTGTCGATGAAATCAACACTGACACCAAATGCCCCGCTGAGACTCTCCAGCGTGACGCTACGGTACGATTCCAATAGCTGACCGTACGCTAGGATTCGCATCTCTCGGATGTAGTAACGAGTATGTGGAGATAATAACCGCGAGGGCAAGAGATAAGTCTGCTCGAGGGTAGCTGTTGGGCATGGTCACGAAATGGGGGACATTCATCGACGGATCATGTAGATACATCAGTCAAACACACCAAGTCAGCCTTTGTAGGTGCAGGAACGCGTACCTAGCGCGACAAAAAACTTGGCATAATGACAGTCGTACAAGTTATTCACGATGTCACCAAGAACAGGGAGTTCAGGCAAGATGGATATAACATCTGGGGCGGCGATGAGCTAAAACGATAGTCAGAACTCGTACGTCTGGCACGTAGGCAAGGCGGAGGACAACCACCTTTTTCTTCAGATCTGGTCGCTCGAGGGTCAATGAATTGACTATAATGGTAAGAGCGACAAAGTCGGTGTACGAAATTAATTCTGTAGCTGTGAACGTGGAGAGCGCGTCAAGCAAGAGCTCTCCACCGGTCTTGAATTGACGGATAGAGACGGCATGCAGCCCACGATAGACCTTGAGGCGATTCCGCCTATCCCAGTCGCCGCCCTCTTCAATGAATCTGTAATGTATTTCAGGGGATGTGTGACTCGTTGGTGGGTGACAAACTTTTCAGCCTTTTCGAGGTTCTGGGTAATGAGAGCGTTATCCCCAAAGAAGAGTCCAATCCGAACGAGAGTAAGGGATATATCTATCCTTGATCCGAGTCCAGGGGTTTTCTCCAGTGCCAACTTTTGCGCCACGACGGCACGTTCCTACTAAAGGGTTAACGGAACTGTATGACGTGGGTATCACCGATGTACCTTGTCGCCTATGCGCGTCAGGTGGTTCGCGCGCGCCTTGAGCGCATCCGATATCTCCGACTCTCCCTCTGTCTTCTCGGCCTCTGTGAGCCGTTCGTCCAATTTTTTAAGCTCTTCCTCGTTCGCTTTCTCCATCTCGTCAAGAAGTGCCGAGTCGGAGGTAAGAGCGCCGGAGGATATGACGAGCCGATAGTAAGGGGCCATTTCTGATGGTAAACACATAATTTGGCTGTGGTGATTCTTGTCAATAAATAAATGGACGTACTGTCTACTTTGATCCCATCTAGTAACGAATTCCGGGAGTTATCGTGGAGGTGTTTGAGAGAGGGAGAGAGTAAGATGAACACATGCTGAGGGAGACTCAAATTAGGGATGGGAAGGATCGTATCGTCCGACATGGTGTGCTAAACAATGAGCGGATTCATCATGAGACGCGTCATAGAGTACCACATATGTCACACTTTGTGACAACCGTGACATACCGCCCCGTGCTCCTCCCCACCGTCACGACAACGACGACGACTTGCGATCGTCACGATGTATTTGTTGGCTCGGGGTTACAAGTGCACCACACCCAGCGCACCACAAGACGTATCTGTTGCACCCATGGCCGTTCTTTGCGTCCCCCACCGCCCGGTTGACTTCAGTCGGGCACCCGTTTACAGTAGCACTCGCCCATTGACGCCGCCATTGCGACGGTGTCGCCGACGCGCAGCGCCACAACATGCAGCGGGACTGCTTGAGGCAATGACAATAAGTGCACGGTGCACTCGTCACTTCCCACCGTGCCTCCATGGCCGTGCTCACCGTGATCCAGGACGCCGTCACATCGGGCACACTTGATTGCCAAGTATACTCATTCATCTATGCTGATGCCCACATGTTTTATCTAGCGCAACCATGACGCATACGTACCCGTATACCCTGCGCTACATCCATCCTTTGCCTACCCGTGTGCCTATTTGCCCATCTCAGACGGTCGTTGGGCCGACGTCGCCGTGTCCATCTGGGAACTATAGCGCGCATTTACTATGTCTCGATAACAGTGACGCCACTGGCGTTACCACAGCAATTGCAACATTGCACAGTACCCACGGGTAAGCCTGCAATGAGTACAAGGATGGTGTGTGGTGGGCATATCTGTGCCTAAACTCGTGGGTCTACCCATGCCAAAATCGACGGACTGGACATCACATAAGGAAAGCCGGTTTGGAGAATCACACCAGGATTCTGCTTGATTCACTTCGGTGCTTTGGGTCCGACACTACTACTCTACCTTGTCTAGCTATGCCCACCAACCCATGACTGCATTTACTGGAAATAAGAGTCCAAGACCTCAGTTGCTCGACCGGGTCCACTTCCTACCACAGTTGGTCAGTTTCCCCTTTATACGACAAATTGCATTGCCTACTACTAGGTTTAATGCATCTACGTGGTTGCGATGACTGTTGGTGGCCATGGCACCTCTGTTGGCAACAGACTTATTCTACCAGGCACCTCGTACATAAGTGGGTGGCCACGCGAACCATCTGACAGGCGTTGCTGCAAACGTGTACATGATTCCGGGGCCTAGCTTAAGTGAGTTACCGAGCTCATGAGTCTTCGAGTTGACTCATGCCGTGCAAACTTCGTGTACTCCATCCAATATGAAGATGTGTACGCTCTTGTTCGTCCTAAAATTGTAGGGCAGGCTTCTCGGCCCTCGAGTGCCATGTGGTACTACTGGTATTGGTCTTGGCAGCGGTCACCAAGGTGGTTGACAGCGGTCGTCCAGTTCGCGGGTTGGATGCAAGTACCTTTCTCAACTTCACCATATTGGATGACACGTGTACATCCCTACACCTATAGGTCAGAATGGTCAGCTGGCCAAAGTGCCCGCACTGACATATAAACCGGATGATACCCGTCTGGAATATCACCACCCTTATCCATTTGAACTCGTCTGCATCTCATGTACAATCTGTTCAAGAGTTTTCTCTGCATTGCAGTGTTTGCAAGTGCCGTATTTGCGCAAAATCTTACCATCGCCTTGCCTACTCCTGGAACTACCGTGACTGCTGGTTCTAACATCACCGTTCAGCTCGACAAACCCGTGGGTGTCGCTGATCTGGAAACTGTTCACCTCTTCCTCACCCACCATTTTGACGGTCATGCTGGCTTTTGTTGCAGGCATCACTAACTGGATCTGAAGAGGTTTCCGTCGTGATTGGTGCTTCGCCCTGCTTGGCTGGGTGTCCCAATATTACCGACGTGCTGGGTACTATCCTGTACAGTGGTCCTTTCTATCCGCAGTCGAAAAACAGTGCGGGAAATGTATACCAAAACTTTTCGGTGACCGTTCCGAGCTGGTCCAACGGTCTCATCCAGCTCGGTGTCGCACACTTTTACCTTCTCGGGGTGTGTATCTCTTTTCGTTGTGACTGGGTTGCAAAACGTAGTTGTTGACACCCTCTGAAAGGCGGGCCGGACCTCGCAGTTACAGTTCGAGAATACGACCATCAATCTTGCTGGCGCCGTCGGTCGCTGATTGCGCGAGTCCTATATTTGAAATGTAGCGTGTCGATCGTGGAGATGCGTCAACTGAGGAAGCATTAGAGACGTGTCGAGTTTGCAACTCTGTCGCGTATCATTTCGGCTTTCGGTTGTAGTATGTAGCGGTGTAAGGGGGTCAACAGATTACTTTCGTGTACAATTTTTCTGCTGAAAATGTATTTAGTGACATTTTGAAAGTGTGTACATCGTTTAGATGTCGTTCGACTTTAATGGCCTGGGTTCTGGACTAGATCTGTGACCCCTTGTTACGGTCGCATGCACCTGGTCACCTTCTCTTTTCAATTGTTCTCCTTACATTCGGGGTCTTTTCGGCGTCCGGAATAATTGCATTGTCCTTGATCTCATCACACCTGATTATATGCTCGCACTGACCCGACACACTATCCGTGGCTCTTCCCAAGTTGGCGTTCCCTGGTGTCCATGAAATAACAGAGAAGACAAATAAAAAAAAGCCAAAGATGAAACAACAGAACGAATCATTGTCATCCCTCACCCACTTGCTTAGCCGCCAATACACGTTACCCACCGGCGCCCCTCAGCTTCCTTAGCACCCGCTCGTGCAGCGCTCGGATCACAGGTCCGATCGCACCGCCCTCACACACGACCCCTACGTCGATTGGCGCGATACGTCGCGCTTCACCCCCGGTTTCGGACGTGTGTGGGCGCGTGGCGCGGACGGCATCGAGAACAAGCGTGCGAAAATCGGGGATGGGCTCGAGACCGATCTGATCCGCGTCCAAATACGAGTGTGCGTCCGAACTGACATTCGGAGCGGGCACGACGGCGCCTTGGAAAATCGGATAGGATGCGTCTAGAATGGCAATGCGCTTGTTGGTCATTAATCTCAGATCGAGAGCGTGTCTGTCGAGGTAAAGGAAACACGTGGATGAGCAAGTAAGGGATCGGAGCAGGGGGAAAACAAACCTCAGATCACCATACAACACCCGCCACCATCCCATCCCCTTGACGACTGTATCAAACCATAATTCTTCGGTAACCCGCCTGCCTTTCCCATAACCAAGCGACGTTCGCTCATCTTTCCCGCCCGTTGTGAGCCGATCGAGCTCGACAGCAATGGGTAACGTGTCCCGAAGGAGTCCTACAAGCCGATGAAGCGACGGTGCGAGCGGACCATGTCGAAGAATCTGACGGAGGTATGGCTCAGCTTCTTCATGAGGGTTTGATCGTAGATGAGGGTGGGTGGACGTAAATGAGGGAGGTGGAGCAAGAGTGTTTGCATTCGAGGGTGGAGAGTAGCGTGAAAAACGAAGTTCGAAGGAACCACCAGTGGGCGAGAGCTGATCCGTACAGCTAATCAGAACTGTATAGTCCTATGTACGCATTCGTTAAGGGCTATATACAAAGAGAGAAGAACAGAGAAAACTTGCTGAGGAGTAGACAAACTCGACGGTCTGTAGGTCAAACGAAAGGAGCCGGACGTCTTGCCATTTCTTTTCTTCGGCCATCTGGGCAACTGCATCAAGGAATTCTTGTCAGCAAATGTACTGCTTCCCGAAACATGCTGGGGTGTCTCACCCTCTCGCGCAATCACTACCATTTTGGACACCCTAGCCCACTCCTCGAGGAACTCGTCTACGCATGTATCCACCTGTTCCGACAAAAACGACACGATGGCTTCCGTGGCGTCATAAATGATTCGCTTCGACGGTCGAATGATATCACTGCTACTCCGTCCGGCTGCCGCCCGTTTCCCGACAGGCTGTTGGACGTATTTGAGCTTGACGCATGTAACGACTTGCGCCTTCTTGTCTGACCACCAATTAAGTGGTATGACACGAATGTTGGGCATCGCTGCCTCAGCTGCCGGAGCGCCAGAAAGGATGTCGGACGATTGCACGCAGAGAGCGGGGATGGATCGGGCGAGGGAAGATTGAATGTAGGATAGGGCAGAAGACTGAGAGAGTGCGCTCGTCGGGTTGACATGCGTATATGGAATACCACGAAGTTTGAACTGGGCTTCGACCTTTGTGTAGGCAACACGCGCGCTGAGAAAATGGGTCGTGAAAGTTTGCAATAGATGGTCATCGGGACGAATGTTACTTACCAACAATAGGCATAGAGTTCTCTAAGGGTCTGGGTTTCCAGGTGAAAGCTGGCAATGGGTAAGACGCGGAACCCATTCAAGTGCTTTGTGCAGCAGAACTCACTTGTCGTCTTTTCGTAGCATGTTGGTTGCAGATGAGACAATGTCACGTTTTCGCTTTTGCCCAATTTGAGGATCCTCCGCACGCGGCCCAACAACAATGTCGGGCGGTCCCTTGTCGCTTCGTATGCGTCGAACGTCTAACCACCCGATGTCCTTCATAATCATGTTGCCAAACTTGCTATCCGGCAACACCTTGACCGAGATGAGCGCATAGCGAAAATTTTCCTCAGTGATGACGAGCACAAGATAATGAGATGGGAAGCTCGAGAGTTTGATGTACACCATGCCTCTTGCCATTGGACCCAACTTTTGTACCTCTGACATACATGCATGCATGGTGATTAAGCAGAAGAACAAGATGGTAGGATTACCTACCTTCCCTTGAGAAATTACGTTGTCGGAAGGCTTGCAGGCCGAGATAGTTCGCCTTCTGCTCGATGAGGTCAATGATCGTCTTGGGTGTCAATACGCCACATCAGTCAATCATGTAAATCCGACGTTTCCTCGCTTACATTTAATCGTAGCCTTATCAATGCATCCAGCAACTGAGCCGGATTATCGTTCAAGCGATCCGAGATCACTGCAAACTTGGGTCCACGGGAAGCGGCGGCGAGATCGCCAGTGTCCCGAAGGTTCATGCGACCAGTTCTTACGTCTATCGAAACGAGGACAATCTCATCCGCGCAGAGATGGACGCGAAGGACGTGGTACCCCCCTGTACAGGTTCAGACATCTTACCGCACAGGAACAGAAAGGCGGACCATGAGCATTCAAGATGACTTTCCCTTCTGGAGAAAACACATTGCGTGTTGGGCCGTGTTGGAGCTGGAGCTGGAATACTCTGAGGATAGCTCTGGTGTGCGCATTGATGACCCTGTGCAGCATTGCCTCGAAATCAATGTTGTTCGATTCCTAGAGGATGTATTAGGTTCCGCCGTACCGAGTTCACTGATACTTACCACCGCAAGTTTCCCAATAGTTGTCATGCTTTCTTCTTGATCGATGATGACCCCGAGTGTACCCCTTATGGGTTCCCACTTGACCTCGAACTTGAGCCCTTCGACTTCGTCAGAGGGTCGTGCTGATCCTAGTTTTGCTTTGAGCTGAAGTTCAGACAACATGCGAGCCGTTGGGGACCGCGCGGGTCCACCACCAACTTTAGGGCTCGCACGATTCTCGACGATCGAGATGGTGAGGGTCCCTCCGTAAGGTGGCAGTTTGATGCGATTAGGAGGCTGTGCACGGCCCGGGATGGTAGTGGGAGTAGGACGTCTTAGAGATAGCACTGAGTGCGTAGTAAAATGAGAAGACCAAGCCACTTACAGCCAATAAGACACAGAAAGTGTTTTATTACCATTTAATAGCTCAACTTTCAAATACTGTCCCCATCCGAGGGAGCACATCCGCACGGCCTATAAACAAAATTGCTTGGCAAGGAGTTCATCAGGTCGGCACGTATGCTCCAGAGCTGACCTGGTACCACAGTATCTGGAGTTGATACGAAAGGGATATCATCTCTACACGATTGTAAGCTACCAACCGTGAGGTGGCAGTCTTACTCACGGAGGAAGTTGTACAACCGGACAAGAGGTGCATCAACCATTCCCTCAGGTAGTTTCGGTCGTTCAGGAACCTCAGTGCTAGGAGGGACATCCGCTCGTTCAGGTTGAGGTAGGTAATATGCCATTCGGGCATCTGCCTCATCCGCAATGTGTTGCTTGAGCACGCCAGTTGGCTCCGGGGGGAATTCTAAAGACAGTTGGATTTCAGTTTCAATTGGTCGAGGTCGTACAGAACTTACCATCCGCACCACTCATATCTCCCCCAACTGATATGAAGAACTTCACGCCGACGAAAAACCAGCCATCATCTTTCTCTGCCCCACGCATGCAAAGAGAGGTTTCGAACAAGCCCGGTACGGTAAAGTGTACCCTACCACCCGCTGGATCATAAAGAGGTTACAATAGAGCTCCACGTGAAGATAAGGATTATGTGACAGTACCAATTCGATGTTGGGACATTTCCACGGGTATTATTTCTGTCATGCGGAGACGGTACCGCATAATCTCTTCCATGTCGCTCAGTGTTTTGATTATAGCTGCGTCGGTCATGGATGGAATGGGAATAATAAATTTCTGCACTCAGTGCCATGAGTCCAAATGCTAAATACAGTAAGGCATAATGCGACCTTGATCTCAGATGGAAGACGTTTATATGTCCCCGAAGTGAGCACGTCGAGGGAAGTAAGAAGGTCGTGGTTTCGGAGTCTGATGAAATGTCATGGGATGAACGAGCACAACGAAATGCACCGTCTGACCTTGCAGGATCCAGGCTTTCCCTCGCATAAGTAAGTCCACCGATGACGTTCTCGAATTGTTGGTTCTGATTCATGAGGAACGCGGTGATGTTCTATCTTGCATGGATGCCTACGCGTAATTTGGATCGACTTGAAGTCACTTACCATACACTTTTGAACGGTCTCAGCGTCGCGCGCCCATTTCGTGACAGCGTACAGCTTGACGACCTGCTTCTTAGTCTTGACTACCCAATCTGCGATCGTCCGTTTCCTTGCGGCATCTGACATGTTTGGAAGCCTGGATCACGGAGCGTCAGGGTGCGTCCAGCGGTTACTCATGAGTGCTCACGTCTCTGCGAGTTCGGACAGTTCGGCATAGATCGCTTGCATGACTCTCGAGAGCAGTTCTCCAAGAGGCACCTGACCATCGAGAACAACGGGAAGTTCCGCTTCGAGTTGCTCTATAGTGGGCTCGTGTTCCAGATGGCCGTTTGCTGTGATTCCATTCAAGACGGCGAGGGCTTCCGCCTTTTGTTTCTGCATATCGAAGGCGCCCCGGCTCGTGGGATTCGTCGCCGGGGTGTCCATCGAGGAACGGGTTCGCCTGAGTCGCGAGCGCCGAGAGCGGAGAAAGAGAAAGAGGGTCTCAGCCTGCGCTTAGCCGACCGTGAACAAAGACAAGTGCCACACAACCTTCCTAATGTGGATATGTCATGCCATATAAGGAATCTCTTCGCGGGACAACCGTATCGGCACCACGTGACTCGGAAATTTCCGGGCCTTGACTGAGGCCTTTCCGAGTTGCCCACCGACGACGACGAGCGCAGCGATGTTCAAGGCCTCAAAATCAGCTGCCTTCTTGCAGAGGAAATCACCTGCTTTCAGACGCTCCCTCGCGACGGTTGCGGACTCGCCTGTCCGTCACTACGGCGGATTGAAGGACCAAGATCGTATATTAACTAATGCTTACTGCAGACACGATCATGGTCTGAAGGGCGCCTTAGTTAGTCCACTGTCCCCTGTACTCTGTGCTAAAAAGTAGAGCCATTTCTCTAGTCGCGCGGAGATTGGCACAGAACAAAGGACATCCTTTCCAAAGGCGACTCTTGGATCATCCAAACCATCAAAGACTCTGGGCTCAGAGGACGCGGAGGTGCCGGTTTTCCTAGCGGGCTCAAGTGGTCGTTCATGAACAAGCCTGGCTGGGAGAAGGACCAACGGTGTGTTCTTTTTTTTTTTTTCCCCCACACTGTCACTCACTTTGTTCAAGGCCCCGCTACCTCGTAGTCAATGCCGACGAAGGTGAACCTGGAACGTGCAAAGATCGCGAGATCCTCCGTGGCGATCCTCACAAACTTGTCGAGGGTTGTCTTGTCGCCGGTCGTGCCATGAATGCGAACGCAGCATACATTTATATTCGTGGAGAGTTCGTTCAAGAGGCTAACCACCTCCAACAAGCCATTACCGAAGCATATCGTGCTGGTTTGATTGGTAAAGATGCCTGCGGTTCGGGTTACTCGTTCGATGTTTACGTTCACCGTGGAGCCGGTGCATATATTTGCGGGGAGGAAACGGCGCTTATTGAATCCCTCGAGGGCAAGCAGGGTAAGCCCCGTTTGAAGCCACCTTTCCCTGCAGATGTTGGTCTCTTTGGCTGCCCAACGACTGTGGCAAACGTTGAGACCGTTGCTGTCGCGCCAACTATTTGCCGGCGTGGTGCGCCCTGGTTCGCCAGTTTCGGCCGCGAGCGTAATCAAGGTACAAAACTCTTTTGCATCAGCGGTCATGTCAACAACCCGTGCGTGGTCGAGGAGGAAATGAGCATCCCGCTCAAGGAGCTTATTGAACGACATTGTGGTGGTGTCAGAGGCGGCTGGAACAACCTACTGGGTATTATTCCTGGTGGAAGCTCTGTTCCCGTATTGCCCATCGATAAATGCTCCGAGGTTCTCATGGACTATGACTCCTTGAAGGACGCGCAGTCAGGTTTGGGTACAGGTGCTGTGATCGTTATGGACAAAAGCACAGACATTGTTGCTGCTATCGCACGCTTTTCCTCAGTGGGTCTCTCCTGCAGCTGCTGACCCACCCTGTTGACGAATTATTAGTTCTACAAACATGAATCGTGCGGTCAGTGCACTCCATGCCGTGAGGGCACTACCTGGATGATGAACATGATGAATCGCATGGTCGAAGGTCGTGCTCACCGTCGAGAAATTGATATGCTTCTCGAGCTTACGTAGGGTTTCGTTTTCCTTGTCGATACAATTCCCTTATTCCGTTTATAGCAAACAAATCGAAGGACGCACTATCTGTGCGCTTGGCGACGCTGCAGCATGGCCGATTCAAGGCTTGATGCGTCATTTCCGCCCCGAAGTTGAGGCTCGCATCGACGCGTTCCGTGCTACCAACGGTGGTGTTCTGTTCGGTGGTCGGTTGAGGAGCGAAGTGGACCCGGCGCTTGCAACATCGGATAGCCTCGGCACAAATCTAATAGAACCAGGAGATAGAGTATAGTGCTCATGACTACCTACACGTCGTTACCTTATCTATCCCGAATGCCAGCTGCCAAGGCACCCCAAGGTAGTCGTTGTGCGAAACCGACCAGTATCATGTGCGAAGTTTGACTTTCCAGTGACAGAGGTGAAAATAGCACGTCTTTGAAGTTTGGACTGAGCCCGAGCGAAATGAGTGAGACGTCGTGCGCTGTATTGTGTAGTACGAGTGTATGCACATGACAACGCAAATGCAGCTACGGGCGAACGTATGCGATGAGAGCTGGCGGGTGAAAGCCTGCTATAGCACTTCCCCCCCCCTTTGGCTTCGACGTCACACACCCATGCGACCGGGCCAAGAGCTCGCGCGCTACTTCGCCCCAAATCGTGCCATCGATTTCTGTGCCGTCCTGCGTCTCACGGCATGTATGCCCATGCACGCCATGGCATTTACCCCGCACCCGCAGTCGGGACATCGTCCTCTGCTGCTATTTCCCTGATCTCGTGCACAAGATCACCGACGAACACGCCAAGGGCAGCGTATTCTGTTTCGAGGACATCGTCGAGTATTGGTCTGGTGCGTGGAACGTCGAGGAAAAGTTTAAAGTATACACCCAGGTCGTCGAGTTACATTAGCCCTTTCGATAGACATCGGGAAGACCTAATATCGCTTGCATTTTGCGACGATTCGTTGCTCGTCAAGGATTGTAATATGTAGTAAGGAAAACAAAAAAAAAGTCTTTGTGAGTAGGAAAAGTAAATAGGGTATTCATACATGACAGGCTAGCACAAGGTCGGAGTCGTGCCAAAAGGGAAAAAAAAAAAAAGTAAGGGCGGGACAATCGCCATATAGTTCGAGGTGCAGAAATAACCACGAGGCTACCGTCCAACCGACCGCAAATCTGCTCCACTCAAACGCGCCACCCCCTTGGTCCGCCCACACCCGGAAACGGGTTATGTCCTTGCGCCCCCACCGCGGTGTCGTGAGCGTGCTGGGTTCCGACAGCATTCGCCCCTTGCGTTTGCACAGTGCCCTCACTCCCTCCCGCATACGACGGGTTGCTCGCCTATGGTGACAGATACGATCACAGTGGGTAACATCCTCCGCCTACCCTGCCTGCGCCACCATCCGCACCCGGACTGGCACCTGTACCTGAACCCCCCCCTCCCCCCCCCGATCTGTCCACGCCGGCCCTTCCTTCTCATCTCCTCCACTAACCCCAGTCGCATACGTCTGCGCAGTTCTTGTTGCCATCTCCGACAAATTATACCCCGCACTCGATCCTGCATCTCCCCTGGCAGCTGACTGCACAGTCGACATGACCGCCTCCATGTCGGTTCTCATGGACAATGACGATTGTCAGCTGATACATGTAACAGCTTCAAGGGCGGCGCTTGGTGCCGGCTCGTATCGTCTCGCGTACCTGGACTGCTCCTTACTCCGTTCCTTCACTCGGATCCGGACACGACCCGATGGCCTGGCAGCAGACCATGCACCAAGGCCGTGGGTAGTGGGGAGCTTCCCCTGCTTCTGCAAATACTCGAGGCATAGGTACGGCTGCGCAGCGAGCGGCTTCTCCGCCGTCTCTGGTTCTACTTCCGTTGTGATTGATTGTGTCGGCACGCGTTCGCGCGCGCACATTTTAGCCAGTCTCCGGTGGAAGATACGTACTGTATCTGCGACACTGCGCAGACCAGGGATCTTCAGAATCTGTCAAACATTTAAAGAACCAGCGTTAGGTATCAGCGATACGACGACAACTGTACGTATGACCTCGTTATCTCGCGATGACTTCGAAAAAACACTTATCCCGAGGTGTCGCCGGTCAAGTAGCCGATCGATTCCAGGGGAGCAGTAGGGTGCTCAACGGCAAAATCATCGCGAAGTCGTTTACGGAGAGGCCATAGTACGGAGTTCAGTGATGGAAATATCGAAGAAATATATGTTAAGTCTCTGGGATGAACAACAAGGGCGCAGTTGTCAGGTGCGACTCAGACAAGGCACACTCCAAGGAATCTGCTTGACAAAGAATGAATAATAATATCGAAACTAGAGAGAAAGTACAGGGATTAGATGAATATATATACTATTCGAATGACGAGGCAATGTACTTGTACACTAATTAGTGATACCGGACGATATCCGACGTATGATGTCATATCTTAGTGATGACGGGTAGAAATCCTAACATAAATCCGGTAGCGAAAGGAGAAAGCCCGAGTAGCGGTATGCCCAATCGTTAAGGCCATAAGTGGATAGGGGCCTATGCAATTGGAGGGAAAAGTTCTGACAGCAGTCGACACGGCTGTCTCCTTCTCGTGCCTCCACCCACTAGCCCGGCCAAGACTAACTAGCCTTCGAGCCTCGAATCGTCGTCGCACCCTCCTGCCACAGCCTGTTCCTGGGCCCTTTCCGGCCCCGTTCGCCTCGCGGTCCATCTCCTCACCCCTCTGGGGTCCCTGGTGCGCAGATTACCTTCCGAGCATCGGCGTTCGCGCGAGGCGGTCCCACCCGCCCGTCGCAGCTCACGCTAGTCTTAGTAGGAGTCTCTGTTAGAATCCTCAGTAAGTCACTTATATTAATAGTACTATAGCCACCTGTTAGAATCCTCAGTAAGTCTCTGAAGAACAAAGAAGCTAACTACGGTGCGATGTAGCTATGCTTAGGTAAGCTACC
>JBBPKE010000393.1:0-21206 GCA_038089095.1 Tylopilus orsonianus | reverse complement strand
TCTCCGATTCCACACATGTCGCGCTTCAACGAATCCAACATGGTCCCAAGGCACAACTGGGCCATGAGCCGGTGATAGACGCTGGGATTGATGGTGTACTTTTGCGACCGTTGTGGGTCGGTCAAGAAGTCGCGGAAGGACGCATGATAGAACTGAATATGCTGTTTTCCGTCTTCCGACGCAAGGAGAACAGAGCTGAGTGCAGGAATAACTATACTTGCATCAACGTCAGGTCGCTGTAGGAGTTTGTCTAGACCTGTTATAGACAACGGAACGGCCATGCAATACACAACACCAAGAACAAGTCGTGCGACATCGGAATCGGGGAAAACGGAAATGGCACCTCGATAGAGTGAGTCAAGTTCGGCATATGCAGACCCAACTAATACGGAGGAGGCATTATTCCCCAGAATGATCTGTAACCGTTTAATGGGATTGTGCATCTTGTCTCCAATGAACTTGACGACTGTAAGTGCAAAGATAAACAATCCACCAGCCTTGCTGACAATATTTTCGAGCTCATCCGACGATGGCCAGGGACGGGGAAGGTCTTTCATGACCTGGAGATGCTGTTCATACGTGTCGTCCAGAGTGCGACGCAAGAATGTCCGGATATCTTCTTCTACACTGAAAGAATGAATGTCGAGAGGTAAAGTGAGAGCTGATACGCCTGGGCGATGAAACTGTGATTGGAGCCAAGGTTCAGCCCTGCTCGTGATCAACAATCGTAACGGGAGTGACGTCTTGCTGGGAAGAAGCGCGAGAAGCGCTACAAGTTCCAAAACAAGACCCTCATCATCGCACTCATCAAGCGCATCCACAATAAGAACAATCGGGGAATCCGGGGTCTCCGTCGCAGTGGATATAGGTTCAAACAGTAACTTCTCCATCTGCTCCCGAAGAACCTTCATCGGAATCATGTAGTCATTCTCCAGTGCTCTGATAACAGCAGGACGGATGGAAGGCAGGAATCCGAGCAATTGAGTGGTCAACGTCGGAACGACATGTTGTGTAGTACGTCGCTCGACGTCCCTCCGTGAAAAAAAGAAGCTAGCAGCCAGACGCTTTTCGCCCGCGTATTTCTCCGCTATTGTCTGGGATACAGCCGACTTTCCTGAACCAGGCCTGCCATTCAACCAACATATAGGCTTCTGATCCTGTTCTTCTACCCACGAGGCTAGACGAGCTAGTAACTCGATCCGTGTTCCTTCGATACATTTTGGAGCTGGGTACCGTTGTGCAGAGTCATGGGCAGCACTAGGTGCACTCGCTTTCTGGAGTGTTTCAATCAGATCTGGAGATGATGGTCAAATCGTTCACCAATTCATAGTGGCTGGGGTCGGAGATACTCACTTGAATTGGAATCCTGCAAGATCTGATTACCATGGATGACAGTGTTGATCGTTTGATTGCCTTGTACTGTGGACTGCGCATTGTAATACTGGTCTCTGTGAACCTCGCTGAAGGTAGAGTGACTAGCATCGATATTGGATGAGTTGTTGAACATGGCTTATAAGACGTAGCCTGGTAACCTGAGGTTGACCGTAACCCGGGAGGCTTACGGCAACTGACGGACTCTTTCTGAGCTTGCCGTCATCGATTCGCCTCGCTTTCCCGGGAGTGAAATGAATCTTCAAGTTGGTGGACTCGAGTTCTCGAACTTTCAAGCTTCCGGACCCCCTGTCAGCACAACGTCCCGCTGATAATAGTAAATGCACAACAACCAGGTAATTCTGAGAGATAGAGTTTAGTACATGCTTCAAGTTGCAAGGTTGCGTTAGCCAATTTGCCGCTGTCTCGCACACTACTTAAGTATCAGTGATTATGATCGGCTGAGCGTATATACAGACAACATCAATGCTACTTGGTCACACAGAACGCCTTTATGTAATTACTGTAATCCAATCATTTACAACAAAAATTCACCCGAGAATATCCTGATAGTGCTGTTCACCAACAACTTTGCTTACAGAATACAGAAGGCTATATGAACCATCGTTATACAGTTCCAAAAGCTTGGGATTCATGCTTCATATTTCAAATAGAACCATTTCGAAGAAGGCGTGAGGAACAGCACCGATCCATTCCTAGGCGCATAAAACGTGTCTTTGCCATGCGGACGTAGAAATGGTGGGAGCCATACAACCCGTCGTTCGCCATCGACAATCCAGCCGTCCTTCCGGACTCGATATACTGTCTGAAAAACGCAATCGACGGTGTCTTCGGGGTCAGAGTGTGAAAGAAGGTGAGGAGCCGACGCGACATGTGAATCTGTGTCTTCTCGATCGATGCAGAGAGTACACCGAGCCATTTCCATGTCATCTTTGTCAAATGGGATGGCCCAGGTGAAGACAGACCCATCCTCGCCTCTAGACGTGAGCCTGGACCGATCATCCGAGAATCGAATAAAGTCCACGTTCTTGGCTATGACCTGATCCACGCGGAGAATGTTATGCGATGTAGATGTCGATGGGGACCACAGACAGAGTGAACCGTCCTCACGTCCGACAGCGATCCTCGCTCCGCCAGCTGCGCCCACGTACGCAAGGGCCGTGACCATCGAGGTAGACACGTCAAACATGGCTCTGCACTCCCCACTTGCACTGTCCCATACCCGGACCACCCCCGATTTGGACCCACCCACGAGCTCCTGCCCACCATCGGAGAAATCGAGCGCATTTACGGGCGAGTCATCGGATACGGTCATCTTTTTCCGACCGCCGCCCAATACCGTGAATACATCCACCTTCCCAGATCCATGTCCGCATGCAATCTGTGCGCCATCGGTAGACGCAACGGAGGAATGAACTTCTTTCAGTCCCGTGAGCTGGACACGCTGTTTACCGGTCGCCGGATCAAAGACACGCATGGTAGACTTCTCGTCGTTAAAGAGGTTCGAGGCAACACAGAACACGATGCTCCCATCCGCAGAGAACTGAAAATGTAGGTCGTCATCGCTGCGCATAGAGGCTATCGCCCCCATGTCAATTTGCTTGACAATACGAAAGTCTGCGTCGGTCAAGTACCAGTCAAGTAAGGAACTGACGACGAAGCGAGTACCATCAGGTGAGGGCACGACTCTGCTTGCACGGGTAATTGGGTCCAATTTGGCCGTAGTTTCTAGTTCGTCCCATGTTCTCCCTCCTATTGTAAGATCAAGGATCTCAAGCAATCCTTGATGATCAGCTGTCGCAGCCCAAAGACCATCTGATGATATGGAAATCGTGGTGACGGCGCTACTCCGCAAAGGCGGATTATTCATTGGAGTGAACAACGACCCCAAGAGCGGGAGACCTTTGTGTTGAAACACGAATGACGGTGACCGGGCTGCATATGCGACAGTTATGTGCTCCGGAGCGTTGTCGTCCTGAAAGGTAAGACGTGACATAAACCTCAATGCAGACTTAGGTGCTCCCCAACCGATTACTTTGCTCTGCCACTTCGGGAAACGTTGCAATACCTCCTTCATCAGCTGATCTACTGACCAAAGAGTTTCCGACGAGTTGCGTGAGGCGACGTCCCAGGATATGATTGCCTCGTCGCAGCTTGCGACGACATGCTTGTCGTCGTCAAAGAAGTGAACGGATCGTATGCCGGTGTGATGCCCTTTGGAAAGTGTTTGCATGCACTTCCCTGAGCCAGTATCCCATATCTTGATTGTCTTGTCCTCCGATCCCGATGCAACGATTCTCCCATTATGCGAAACAGCAATGCAATTTACCACCTTTCGATGGCCCATCACCCCGCGAACTACCTTCCCGGTCGACATATCCCAAATAATGATCAGATTGTCTTTTGCTCCAGAGAACAACTGCAGGGAGTCATCGGAAAACACCAATGAGGTTATAGGTCCTTCGTGCGCAGCTAGACGATACAGCGATTGTGCCGTCTCCATCGACCAGACCTGAATTGCATGGTCGCGCGAACCAGACGCAAGCAAGGCACTATTCTTTGAGAACTCGATGCAGGTAATGGGTTCAGTATGGCAACCTTCGTGCCTCAAATGTTGCCTTCCAACTTTTGTGTCCCAAACTGTGATCTCACTGCCTTCGAACGCAGCCGCCAGGAATGCGCCGGATGGAGAAAAACGGACTAGTAGTGAAGTGGACGAAGGATCTCCAAAACTTGCGACGCTTCCCCCTGTGATTGCATTCCACACGTGGACGCCTTGCTTCGCACCTGCGGTAGCAACCAGGTCGTCCGATGGGGAAAATACGACAGAATGGATGGGGTTATGGAGATTGATATCTCTCCGAACGACTGGTAAATTACATCGAGGAACGAAGGTCAGGGTCCCGAACGATTGATGTTTGAATGTCTTGTAGATGGTACTGTCCTCTGGAGCAAAGGAAATCGCTGTGAGATAGACGTGCAACGCGCAATGAGAAATGGGTTCCGTGCAAAGTACCACCAGACGTTCAGCCTCTTGAAGTAGCACAATGATATCATTTGGACCCTCGTGCAACGTCTACAGAGCACCTCAGCTCGGGCTCGGAACTCAGGCCAGTGACGAACCTTTAGCCAGCTAATGCCCTCACGCATCATCACTACAGCACGCTCGAGTTCGCCGAAAATGCTGAGGGCCTCCACCCAACATAACAACACCGTGGTACTAAACCTTTTGAGCGCATTCAGTAGCGCTTCACTGGCAACGCCATCATTCGGGAGCTGTGCAAGATGACGAGACCAGAACCGACAGGCGTATGAGAGGGCTTCGTCGAATGCCGCCAGTCGGCGTTCAGCGAGGTCCGGAATCTCGTTATTTGCCTTTGCCGGATCCCCAATCCCACACATGTCACGCTTCAACGAATTTGACATTATCTCAAAGCATAACTGGGCCATGAGCCGATAGTAAACCTCCGGATTGACGGTGTACTTTTTCGCTCGTTGAGGATTGATCAAGAAATCGCGAAAGGATGCATGGTAAAACTGAATGGGCTGTTTTCCGTCCTCTGATGCAAGGAGAACTGAACTCAGCGCGGGAACGACGAGCCTGACGTCGACATTCGGTTGATCTAGTAGCTTGTATAGGCCCGACAGGGACAAGGGAGTGGTCATGCAATACACGAGACCGAGGACGAGACGGGCAGCGTCTGGATCAGGGAAGGTGGAAATCGCGTCCCGGTACAACGCATCGAGATCAGCATACGCAGAACCAGTGGACTCGGAAGCTGAATCCTCAAGGATGGCTTGCAGACGTAGAATGGGATTGTGTGTCTTGGCTCCCACGAATTTAACCACCGTCAATGCAAAGATGAATAATCCACTTGCTTTGTGGACGATACGTTCGAGCTCGTCTGACGGTGGCCAAGGGCGAGGAACGTCTTGCATGACCTGGAGATGTTGGTCATATGTGTGATCTAGCGCATGGCGTAAAAATGTGCGAATGTCGGCGTCTACGCTAAAAGCATGGATATCGAGAGGCAGTGTAAGATCAAATATGTCCGGTTGGTGGAAGCGTGACTGGAACCAAGGTTCAGCCCTGCTCGTGATCAACAATCGTAGAGGGAGCGACGTCTTGATAGGAAGAAGCGCGAGGAGTGCTACAAGCTCCAAAACAAGACCCTCATCATCGCACTCATCAAGCGCATCCACAATAAGAACAATCGGGGAATCCGGGGTCTCCGTCGCAGTGGATATAGGTTCAAACAGTAACTTCTCCATCTGCTCCCGAAGAACCTTCATCGGAATCATGTAGTCATTCTCCAGTGCTCTGATAACAGCAGGACGGATGGAAGGCAGGAATCCGAGTAGTTGAGTGGTCAATGTCGGAACGACATGTTGTGTGGTACGTCGCTCGACATCCCTTCGTGAAAAAAAGAAGCTAGCAGCCAGACGCTTTTCGCTCGCGTATTTCTCGGCTATTGTCTGGGATACAGCCGACTTTCCTGAACCAGGCCTGCCGTTCAACCAACATATAGGCTTCTGATCCGGTTCTTCTACCCATGAGGCTAGACGAGCTAGTAACTCGATCCGTGTTCCTTCGATACATTTTGGAGCTGGGTACCGCTGTGCAGAGTCATGGGCAGCACTAGGTGCACTCGCTTTCTGGAGTGTTTCAATCAGATCTGGAGATGATGGTCAAATCGTTGACCAATTCATAGCGGTTGGGGTCGGGATGCTTACTTGAATTGGAATCCTGCAAGATCTGATTACCATGGATGACAGTGTTGATCGTTTGATTGCCTTGTACTGTGGACTGCGCATTGTAATACTGGTCTCGGTGAACCTCGCTGAAAGTGGAGTTACTAGCATCAATGTGAGATGAGTTGTTAAACATGACCAAGGGCAAAAACTAAGGTCCGGCGGTACGAGTCCTCGTGGTTTGGTCGATGGTGTATGTTGTCTTCTTTCTAGCTATGAATAAGCAGCGTTATGGAGACCAACCTAAATTTGGACCAAGCTTGACGTAAGGTAGTAATCTTCAGACAAACGTTCAGGCCTGGGTAGTCACGGTGTTGCTGGCAATCGACGTCTAATAATTTGCCTTGAACCTTTGGTGTATTGCCAATTAGGATGTAAAGATTGTCCACAATCGACGAAAACGAGCAGGGTGAGGGAAGTAGGGCTCAGAGCTGTAGATACACATTAACGAGTCTAAAGCGGTCGGCCACTACTTCCGGCAATCCTGTAAAAAAAGTATGATCTACCTGCTCCCGGTCGCCTTTTTCATTTGTGTTAGAATCTTGTCAACCTCGGCGACGTGCTTGTCTGACAACTTCTGAAACTGCTCCTGAATCGTGACTCCCAAATGCTGTTTACGACGCAAATTCGGACTTGCCTCCTCGAGTTCTACAGAGTGCTTCTCATATTTGCCCTTCTTAACACTGGCCTGATGGTGTTTGCGGATTTGAACACGCACATCCTCCGCCATTCGGTTTGCCGTAGCAACAAGTGCTGTCCGAGCCTCGACCGTCGGTCTACCGATGAGCGAACGTCAGCACAGTGTGACACACGACCGAAAAAAAACTCACTTGGGTATCGGTATCTTGAACGTCCGCGAATCCAGCCGCTGAGGGACGACGTTTGGTATTTTTGCACTGTAGATCCCTTGCTCGACTGCCTTCATATTCTACTAAACACTGTAAGCAACAAGGGAGACTACGACTGATACAAAAAAAACGATGGAGAACGATGAGGGGAGAAGGAATGAAGGCGCAGTACGAACATGCTCGTCAAAAACGGTCACGACCAACATAGACTCGTCCTTGATCCCCACCGTTGCTACTTCTTCCAGTTTGACCGTCTGATTGCGCCGCGTTTCGATCCGGACGGGCGAGAGCAGGGCAGGTGTGACGCGTCCGTTGGCCCGCGTCTCAAACGTGGCAACCTCTTTGCGGAACCAGTCAATAGCCGAGGCCATCTTGAGCTCTGTCTTGACAAATTCTGCTCGTGTTTCTTCCGAGTCGAAGAGCTGCTGGGAGCCCGGGACGAACGACGCGGTCGACTTGGCTTTTGATTTGGAAGCGTAGGTGCGTGACGCCAGCGAATGGTGGAGGGCATCTGGGCGAGAAACAGGATAAACGTGACAAGTGCCAGCACTGGCCAACAAGCCAGCTCGACGCGCCGACTGTCGGATGAGAGAGAACGACATGTGAGTTTTCGGGCTCGGAACAGTGTTCGTGTTCCTGAAAGCAGCCTAATAACCCCTGTCTCAAGCCAGCCTGTATACGTTTCATTCCTATTCACAGTACACACGCGGTGCAGGTCGAGAAATGCAAAGTAGATAGATCAAGAAGTCTTTGTGCTACAAAATGATTTAAACCATCTAATCCATGACACTCATCTAGGCAAACTGCTTGCTCAGTCCATCATAAATCAGAAAGATGATTGCACTGCTGGGTATGGACCTCGCCACCGTAATCCCACATCCCGCATAGAATCCACGGATCCCCTGCGCCTGATACAGCGCTTTTGCCGTACCCAAAAAGGTCGGCCGAGACGCCCCCTTTCCGCGCGGTCGTAGCTCCTTCTCTGTCTGCATTGTACTCTTGACCGTGTCCGCAGGGAAGAGGGAAAAGTTGAACATGGCTCCAGCACAGGCACCCGCGACAGCCGATTCCCATGGGAGAATGTCGTTGCGAGCGAGTGGCGTGCCAGTGCGTACTGCCCGTCGCTGAACGAGTCGCGTCCCAACAAACTCTTTGCATGCGAACCAGGCAGCACCACCCCCCGTTTCTCGGATAAGAGTGCCTGTTTGACCAAGCCAAAGACCACGGAAACCGTCGTTACGAATGACGGACGTGAGAACAGCGATGGGGCCAGGGAGCGTTTGGGGCTTAACAGGTGTCGTAGATGTGGCTGCTGCTGCTCCGGAGGGGGATGATTGTATTTGCGCCGCAGAAGTACCTATGGCAAGCATTTGAACTTGCATTTTGCATTTTACGAGCTCTACAGGAGTCCTGGATATGGAATGTTCAATAAAGAGACCCCTCGAGTTGTTTGTACGTACAGGACGAAGCTCGTAATTGCGCCAGCGCCGGCGCCAGCAATTCCGAGTTGGTAAAGCGGGAGATCTCGGGAAGCCGGGTATCCAGTGACCCATTTTATGGCATGCTGTAATTGGGTATACGATACAAAGAGGGACGCATTCTCCAATATCGCGCCCGCGACCGGTGCGGGTAACCCCTTTGGCGAAATCTATGAACATTTGCCAGCACGTCCATGCGCAGACAACGCACCCGATAGAGTCCTCGCACGCCTTCGTTTTGAAAAGTCCGAACGAGACAGTCTACAGGCCCTTTGAATCTTGCGGTCGCGTCCAGCACCTGAGACTGGAGCCTGACTTTGGTGAGATCGAAAGGGTGCTCGAATACCTTAGAAGCCATGCCCGCGATCTACATGGATGTTAGGATCATTCGATTATTCTTTTTCAGTAAACGAACACGTACGCCGCCAAAGGTAATGTCCTTGACCGCCGCAAGGACGGGCGAGACAGTGCGTGAGTCATGAGTCATGGGGGAAAGCGTGCGGGTGGTAATGGAGAGAGCCAAGAATGGTGGGGTACGGCATTATAGGCCACCAATCCTGTGGACAGCTGTATATCGCGCAAACATCCTGTGAGCGGAAAATGCAGACATGCGATGTTCATCAGCCCGATCGGTTGCCGGTCCTAATCATTGACTATTTTGGTGACGACAGGAAAATGATACATTAGAATGAGCAGATCTAACAACACCGCGTATCTATTTGCCCGAGTGACAGAACGACAACGGAGACTCGGTAGCGTCGACGGCAACAAACCTTTGGCAGCAACGGTAGAGTCGGATACTAAGAAACGCATCAGGACAAATGCAGAGTCTAACAATACAAGTCCGTCCAGATGACAAACCCCCCTGGTCGCAATCTATCCGTCGTCTTCCCAATCGTCCGGTACATCCTGGGTCGAAACATCCCCAACAGAACCAGCATCCCGGGTCTCGACAGTAGCCGTAGCACTGTCCCTCGCTCGTTGCGCCCGCACCGACGGGGACACCCATACTCCCGGGCCCGTTGTCGCCCCACTCGTCCTTACTGAGGTGCCTGTACCCGTGCCCGTGCCCGTGCCCGATGGCAGGGCGTCGCTTTCCGACAACAAACGCGGACCAGCGGATACTTCGCGTGGTCGCATCGCCTCTTGTGCAGGCGAAGATGCCCTCGCAGGCGTCGTGCTCCCCGACCGCGCACCTTCCAACGCTGATTTAGCCACCATGTTCCACCTTCTCGCGCCCGCATCCGCACTGTGGCTTCCACTCGCTCCCGTTCTTGTGCCAATGCCGGCGACGACGCTCGAACCCCCACTAGCACTACCCCAGGGCGAGCTCCCAGCACCTGCGACCCCTTTGCCGGCCACTGTCCTCGAGTCAATCAACCTCCCCATCCTCACTTCCGATCCCGTCGACGTGACATATTGCGACAACAATGGTGTTGGCACGCGACTATCGATCCTTCGAATCAGCTGCACACTTCGATGTGGTTCTTGATCCACCATGACCGTGTCCATCCGGTACACCGAAGCCACCTGTACGGACCAAGGAACCGTCATGAACCGAAACGACACGTACAAGAAAACAAGGCAACCTACATCATGCACGAATTTACGCCGTTCGGGTGGCATGTGCGGCAATACTTGGGTACGTCGATCCGATGTGATAAAACTATCACAACCAAAATACAATGTTAGCATCACGCATCGTCTTCGATATATGAGTCGACGAGAAACGCACTTTGCAAATGCTTTTTCGACGACCCCCACAAACTTGGGCCCCAGTCCTTTCGCGATGCCTACCAACTCCGCTGACCATGTCACACACTCTTTTGCATTTCGCTTCTCCTCGCTAATCCCCAGCGCTTCTGCAAGCCTCGCATTCCGCTTCTTGATCTCGCATTCGCCTGTGCACGCGAGCGTAAGCTTGGTTCCGGAACAGGGGATTGTGGAGCGGAGGTGGCCACAGGGACATGTCAGCGTCACGGGGGCCAAACAGGGCTCAGTTTCTGGGCAGGCAGCGGGTGCGTGGCAGGTCTGTGTACAAGGGTGCTGCTCTGGTTGGCTGGGAGGAAATGAGAAGGTACAAATAAGTATGCAACTTGGAGTAATCAAGAAGACAGACAATGCACCATGATTTACGTGGTTTTCCACAGACGGCGGTACATGGCCCACATGCATCAGCGTGACACAGTCGTTCGCAATGATGAAACCCGCATGACAACAGCCTAGTTGATGATTCGACGTCAGCCCCTTTCAGACCGTGGACATCAACGAGAACAAACGCACTTGCCACACATACTCCCACAGTTCACCTTCTCCTGCGAGCACCGCACGTTGCCTACCCGCTTCTTCCCGCATACGCACACTTTTTCCGTCAAGAACGGACAAGGCGGACATGCTCTGTCATTCTTCCCTCCTTCCCCTGTAACCAACCCAAGCCCCTCATCAGCCGTGTCCGCACCGGCAATCACAGTCCCTTCATGACATGAATGCTGCACGTGTGGATGCCCACACTCCGGTGCCGGCCGTGTACACGGGTACACACACCGCAGCCTCGTCCCGCACTGGATCGGCGGTTCCAGTATCGTCCGGCCACAAGGACAGGCGAGCTCCTCGAATACCCCTCTTGGACAGACCTCACATGGACCTTTGTGATCACGCTGCGAACATCGGTGGTTCCCACATGCAAGAACGCGGCCACAAGGAAGACCGCAGTCATGCAGCGCGCGTACAGTGGGATCGAGCTGGAGTTGTATCTGGGCATCGAGATCGGCATGTGAGCCGTCGCGCCGCTTGGACGCCTTGACGGCGATGCGTTGGAGGGACGCGAGGGGGCAGCAGATGCGCCCGCACTGGTGTCGTCCACAGGAGCGGAAGGCTTGACATGGCTTGTCGCAAAGGATCGCCTCGCTCGCGTAGGTAACATCATCAGAACTTGGGGTGCTACTTGTGGGCGGTACTACGAGGATGGAGTCACTGCAAGGTGTCTTGTGTTTTGTTGCACCGCAACGACAGGTACGCTCGACTTGTTCAGTACATGGTGGACAAGGGTCCCAGTGGCAGGTCGCTTGGCAAGAGTGGCCACATGGAAGGGGCTTAGCGCACATGGAAGTGCAAGTTGGGAGAGGTGAAGTACAAGATGTGCGTGGTGGCAGTAATGGAGCTGATGAACCTCGCGCATTGTCTGCCGCAAATTCGTCGGATGAACGAGCAATACGACAACGACCACATGCACAGGAAACGACACGCTCGGGGTCGAAGGGACATGGTGGCGGGACCGGAGATGGAGGGTGGCATATTTTGGAACAAGTGTGACATGAACAGCCAAACAGGCTAACACAGAAACATGTCAGTAGTGTTCACTTCGGTTAAAAGAAAGCTGTACCGCTCGCAAGGACGACCACAACTATAGCTTCCCGTCCATATTTTTTCAGAACTATCATCCTGAACAATGACACATATGGTACTGTCCTCCGTTCTTAGCGCGCCGCACGCAACGCGTTTCGTTTGTTGCCCACACCAACATCGAACATCCTCTTGCCGTGGACAGGGGGGACACGGACCCTCGTGGCATATCTGCGCGCACAAATGTCCCGAGTTGCCACACGGTAGAGGTTTGCGACAGGGTTGAGTGCACGAAAATGACAAGGCGGTCATGCCAAGCTGGCATTTCGCGCTTCGTTTCTCCCCTCCACAGAAACATGGGGCCTGGATAGTAACTGCGCACGGTGGGCACGGTCCCGGGTGACATGGGAGCGGGCAAGCGTGTCTGCACCCCGAGCGCTGGCGCGAACAGGGTTGCGCACAGGAGTGTGGTGTCGCGATACGTGGTGGCGCTGGGTGACGCATCCGGAGACAAAAGCACCTGTCAATAGCAAGTGACGGTCAATGGTTGATGGATGTATGGGAGGAATGGGTGAAGTGCGCACATATAGGCCTGTGGCACCGCCTGACGCGTCGCTCGACATCCAGGACAGTGCCATTCCCCTGGGCGCAACTCGCCTCTGGCGCGCCAGGCCTCCTCGAGTTCCTTGACACTCTTCTCAGCCCAAGATCGTATACACTTGAGATGAAACGTGTTCCAACAACAAGAACTCTCCGTGCCCTTATCCCCGTCTGTGCTTAGTGCACTCGCCTCGTTGCTGGTGGGCGGAGAACACGACCACGTTGGGTGTTCAGGCCGGATGGGTCCAAAACAGACCGGGCAATCGGGGAATGGAGGCGTACGCAGGGCGTGCGTGAGTGTCGAGGTTAAGTCATCGCCGGGTGGTTCCCGCATCCGTCGTGGCCTGGGCTTGTGTTTCTCCACGGGAGCGGGATCATGCTGCGGCGCAGCAAACGTCTGCGCATCTACAGGCTCTGTGAGCGCCGCCTTGAATTTAGCGCGACGAGGTGTGCGGGCGGGCGGTGTTGATGGTGCAGCAGTACCAGCGCCAGTGCTGGGGGCGGTGGACGATGAAGCCGGCTCATCGGGGTGTTGATCGGATCGCGTTGAATGGCGGTTGCGCCTGCTACTGTTGGCGGGTATGTCCCTGTGTGCATTTGAAGCAGCGCGTTCACCGATCCGAGTCGGGCTCGCGTGCCCAGGATCGGTCCTGCCACGCTCCCTTGCCGCTTGCCGCTGGGTCCTTCCTCTGCCCTGGTAGCGTCGGGAACGACGATCTTCAACTTGGTTTGGGATGCTGCTGTCCAGTTGTTCCATAATCCAAGAATGTGAACCTAAGGCAACCAGCGAGGCTTTTTGTAAGCGAATCAAGTCGAAACCGACGCTGACTCACACCTCACATTTCACGACTCATTTACCGTCGCGTAGGTACCTTATTAGTACTGTTGACTCAGATATCAGCATGTGTGTATGCCGAGCTCGCCGGTGTGGGAGGTTCCAGTGAGAACAATACCAAGGCACCTACGCTACGATAAAATGCCGGGCATCTCCCGTGTACAACGATGCTGGAAGCCCTGCGACGTGCGTTCCCCCTCTCTCCCCTCGAGATGAGAGGGAGAAATCATAATCGTTTTTGCCAACGGCTCTGGAACAGATTATGGTGACCATCATGTGTACAGAGTTGAGCGAACGAGGAGAATCTCGTTGGCGTCGCCACATGAAAAAATGGTGGACAGCGCATCTTTCCCAATGGTCGGTGTCACATTTCCCCGGGTCCGATAATCTCTTGTCCAACGAAGCATGGCGGATATATTGGAACCAGTATCACGACCGGCTCCCTCGAACGGAAGGTCCTCCAACTTCACCCAATCACATGGCCGGCACCCGACATTCAAAAAGGAAACCGCTACTAAGCAAGTTGCCATCACATTCCCGACGCCAAGTCACATACTGTAAATCTCGGCATCAGGGCCGTGGGCTGTAGCCACGTCACTATTATACGTATTCGTATAATCAGTGCCTACTGGGGGATTGTTTGCCAGTCGAATCAGACTCCGAGCCACTGCGACATCCTCTGAAACTACCAACCTTACCTCCTGTGCCACGCTTTTCGTGCTCATAATGCTTTTCGCACTCAAGGGCTTTGTGTGACTTTGGCAACGCGAAGCGCCGACAGTCCCAACGTGGTTGGCGATCTGTGGCCAGAGGATGGTGCAGGCAGCATGGAACCTGAGCAGGGGCGGCACTGTAGAAGGTGTCCTAGTGTGAGGAGAGCAGAAATGCGATATGGTGGCTGATGATGAACTAGCACGGGGCTGGCGGACGGACGGAACCGTCGATATCTCGGCTCCTCGCCTAAAGTCAGTGGACGGTACCACTTTCTTGAACGCGTCCATCGCGGCGCTAAGAATCATGCAATTTCGAGCGTCTGTGCGTAACTCTGAAAATACTTAACTCTGAAAATACTTTCTTTTTGCTTGCCAGTGGTCGCGATGTTGCGTACAAGTTTGCCCCACAGCTCCGGCCATGGCCTAGGAGTGTTTTGGCTCATGCAGTCAGCCTGCGCGAAAAACTTTATGCTTGATTGAGCCCCTGAAGGCAGCACAGGTCCGAGCCAGTGATGCGTATGCGTATAGGTCAGCTTTTGCCCTCGACATGCAGGATTCATTACATGCAGGACAACATGAATACAGCGCCATTACTCGGGACTAGCACAACCTAATCCTGTGTCAAGCCCATCTGTATGCGTCGAAAAACATTCTGCGGGACGCCGTCGTCCTGCATGACCGTCACCTGCTTGAGAGTGTATCCATTTCTTCGGGGTATCCAGAAAAAAAAGATGAACCAATAGGCCACGCCCAATAGTGCGACAAAAATGGCCAAGACAACGTGTGACTAGGATCCGAATCAGCTTATTTCCCACATATTGACCCATCAAGCCAACTCACATAGTATGGGAGGTGCTCATATGGCCCATGATTAGAAGATGGTGGGACCATTGGCACCACTATCAGAAAGACGTTAGAAATGAAGAAGAACACGACTGCAGACCTGTACGCTCGGAATGGAGGGTTCCAATTATAGGAGCTGAAAGCATCTGTGCACAACAATAACAAACCCCCGGAGACAAGAAGATTGAACAATGCAAGAGGATATGATACGTCTACCCAACATACGATCAGAACAATGGTCTTCAACCTTGAGGAATCTTACAGTTCAAGATGAATAGATAGGCCTCCCCGGGCGGTGCCAGGGACATGAGTAAGACTGACATCACGTATTGTGCCAAAAGCCCAGGAAGCGGTGCATTGAATGGCTTGTTGCTTGCAAAGAATGAAGAATATGGAAGGACTCCTTCACGACCCAATTCTTGGACGACTGGTTACTACGGTAAGGTGTCTGGTTCATATGCAAACGGGGGATTTCATACCTCTACCTTGGGTGAACAAAACCGACAGCATATTTCCTAGCGCAGAAAGGGCGATCACAGCACTTAATGCCTGTGAAAGCATAAGTTTGGGCATCGGAATGTACAGAACGACCCTAACCCTTTCCGTTACAGGCCCAAAGAGATTACGAAAGAACAAGGCACTAACGAGAATCAGTTGCGCAGGAAAAAGACCAGGGGAAATTATCTTACGCGGGAATGAGACCTCCACCAAGTATATCTGCTTTGGATACCACCGCAAAGTATGCCACGTTCACAAACACATACGCCAAAGCTACAAAACTCATTGCCAGCGGCACTGCAAGCTTGATTGTTCGAACTGGATCCCGGACCTCAGACAAGGCATAATTCGCATTTGAGTATCCAGTGTAGGACCTAGTACGATCAGCCATGGTATCTGCCAAAGTAAACTCTGGACTACCAACCAGATAACGCTGTTCATCCCAATTATAAATGGGTTGGCTGCAAAGTTGGTATCTTCCCAAAATGTCTGCCAGGTGTAATTTTTGGGCTGATCGTATTCCTCCCCGACAGCGAACCCGGGTGCACCAATCAAGCTCAGGAAGCCCGAGGCAGCAATTAGCACCAAAATAAACAGTTTGAACGCACCAAGTGCGTTTTGAAGCTTTAACCCAAATTTCGGAAACACACCGTGCACGACGAAACAGAACGTTGAGCACAAAAACGCCGCAATACGGACGTTCGTCTGTGTTCGTTCGTAAGCCAAAGCTTGAAGTGTGTCTAAGTGGAACATCAGGTTTCTGTGACCATGACAGGATAAATGCCTACATTCTCCAGAAGATATGCTTCCAGAAGCTATCCAACCCTGAATCGGGCCCGAGTACGTTACGAATATGCACAACCTGTAGGAACGGGACTCACGATGAGCATTCCATATGCTGCATAAACACATGTGACCATATGTGCAGGGCGTCGATAGATGTATTCCATGTACGTTTTCTCCCCGCCACTCCGGGGGAGGCCCTGTACCAACACTTTATGAGCAACCGCGCCAACAATGCGGAGACGGAATGCATCTCACTGTTCCGAATTCAACGTACACCGCAGTCCCTGCAGCAGCGACCAAGGCGCCAAGAATCCACATGATAAAGGTCATTCCGACACTGCCAGATGATTTGAGGATGATACCGGGCGCCGCAAAGACCCTGGAATGCATTTTGAGCGTATCTCCCACCAAACGAGACAAAATATACCCGGTTCCGATCACCCGATTAAAGATGAGGAATATAGCACTGGGCATCCCTGAAAAGAATGATCCTTAACACATGTTTTGCATATGATTCAGAGCTAACCTAGCTGGCGTTTGTGGTCCGGGATATTATCAACGGACAGTCGAAAGTTCACTAACAAGAACCTCTGAGTGCATCGTCAACAAATCGACTCTTCCATGCACGTACCGTTTTCGGCATCTTCCCGACGCTCTGCAGGTATCTTCGCTCTGAGTGAGCACGACTGCGACCGGAGGAGTGGTTCTGTCTCTGAAGTTGCCGGTCCCAGGGTTGCGTTCGACATTGAAGATGATGTATCATGATGGGACATGGTGGGTGAGTTTGCCCACGCGCTCGACTCAAGTTATTCGCTTCGGTCGATTGCATCACCACTAGCTAGGTTTCAAGACTAGTGTTGCTGTCGAAGCGAATTACTGTCTTTTTCACGCAACCTTGCCGCGTGGGAAATTTGTGAAGAGAAAGATCACAACTTCAGCCTGCCATACAGTCATCACTTGCGACAACAAAACTTGAATGGGCTCGCATTCGAAAATGACAAAATTTTTCTACTACAAAAAAATTAGAATATGTTACTATGGTGATGTCCTTATGGAATGCACAACTATTTTACAAATTGTAGCTAATGTAGTGTGACGATGGGCAAAGTCATGAAATGTGTGTTTATCTCGTGTTCCCTTCACTTGCGACAGTGCTTGAAAAGGAAAGGCATGCCGCTTACTGTTATCTCGCGTCTTTATCAGCAGCCCCATCACACTTCCCCGCTTCCACCGTCACTCTCAATGCTTTTGCTGCCCGGTGCAGGCTCCTCTTCAGCGGCTCCCAACTCTACTGTAATTTCCCTTCAGTTGTGGAATTCGCCCATCGAGCTTTTTTCGCTGTAGTCTCTCCAAGAGTGATTGCTGGCCTTTCTGTTTGGCACATGCATCTTCTTCGGCCCACATCTTCAATACTTGCCGGTAAGTTTCTTGTCGTGCCTTGTTCCACTCAAGCAGCTCTCTCTCTGCCTGTTTCCATGCACCCAGCATAGCCGACCGCTCTTCGCACTGCTTTTTGATTGGCCCGCAATGGTCAGCGCTCATCGGAGCTTTTCCCTTTTTGATATATCTCACCTCGGTAAGACCTGGCAACTGCTCATTGCACACGGTAAACCGGCATCCTTCTGGCATGCTACAACGTCTCAAAAATGCTAGATCTGTACTTGGAACATATTGTATTGGTATACTAACATGTATTCCCTGTATCCACTTTAAAATCAAGTGTACCATGACTCGAAAAATACAGAAAATGTCTCAAAATGACGTGTATTCACCAATCAGAAAAGTGCAGTGTAATGCTGGGCTGAATTCAATTTATCTAGACTATTATTCAATGTACATCCCATGTAGTCAGTGTATTTTAGCAGGAGAAGGCAGTTGTTGACGTGTAAATTAGGATTGACGCAAGTGATGGGGGATGACTGTATCTCCTCAACACAGCATCGGAATTAAGAAGTAAGGGTAGCGTTCGACTCGTGGGAGCCTGTAGCATATGTTCCGGGCCATCCGATGTTGAAATTTACAATTTTTTATTTTTCGGGATTTCGGGAGATGGAGGGAAGCCTCGGAATTTGGTGTCTTCTCAAATTTTACAATGTATCTTATAGAACAGCACCAGAAATCATTGTAGATTACATGTAATAACAGGTGAATAGAATATAATCAAGAGTCTGTAGGTATGATGTGCTTTCCTGACTGTGCAATCTCTAAATCCTCCGCTGCATATTGCTCGATTGCGATTGCCATACCAACCTCGAATTCGAACCAGTCTCCAAGGTTGGGTAGTGGAAGATAGGAACTTGCTATCTATGAAAGAGAATCAAAGCCCTTCCTCCAGAGATACCAAATTCCGAGGCTTCCCTCCATCTCCCGAAATCCCGAAAAATAAAAAATTGTAAATTTCAGCATCGGATGTCCCGGAACGTATGGTGCAGACTCCCGTGAGTCGAACACTACCCTTACTTCTTAATTCCGATGCTGTGTTGAGGAGATATAGCAAGCCAAAGTTGTGGTGTCTTTCTCTTCACAAATTTCCCACGCGGCAAGGTTGCCTGAAAAAGACAGTAAGTTCGAGGTTAGTTCGCTTCGATTCGGATAAATGCTACTTCACTGTAGTTTGAGAACACTGAATTCGGGTCGAAGTGCCCTCATTCACTTCGAGAGGTACTGTCGAAGTACTACTAGAGCCATTCCAGATTAAGTTGGGAGATAAGATAGCCCAATTAATCTTGGAACAGATAGGGACTCATATGCTTACAGAAGTGGCTTCTCTAGATAACACAAAGAGAGGTGAAGGAGCTTTCGGAAGCACAGATTTACCAACTGAGATTGGGACCCAGAAAGGGCTTGCTGCATGGGAATGCAGGCTTAATTCAGTCATAACAAAAACACAAAAAAAGAATGGAACAGATGATGAAATTTCAGATCATATCTTAGTATGCTCAGTAAAACACAAAAAAGAGATAAACCTAAAAGTCAAAGTTTCTAATTTGACTGAAAAGGGAAACATGAAAGAAGTAGAAGCCCTCCTGGATAGTGGAGCAAATGGCCTATTTTTGGACAAAACATAGGCCGAAAGTAATGGGATACACCTTACAAAATTAGACAAACCATTACCTGTCTTCAACATGGACAGCACAAAGAATTCTGCAGGGGATATCATGCATTCCACAGAATTAATTATGGACTATGAAGGACATTGAGAGCGGATTGTTGCAGAAGTAACAGATCTGGGAAAAAATGATTTAATTCTCAGATACACGTGGCTGGAAAAGCACAACCTGGAAATAGACTGGCAAAAAGGAGAAGTCAGACTACACTGGTGTCCACGATCATGTTATCTTCTCAAGGAACGAATGGTCTTCTTATGAACCTTACTGGATAAGGAAATCAACAATGTTGAACATATTTATCCAAAATTAAAAGCTTTGGAACCAAAAGTCTCCAGGGAGAAAACAGTTGACAATTTAGTACCTCCTCAATACCTCCATAAGTTTTATGATGTTTTCTCAAAAACATTCTCCAAGAGGATGCCCACTTATAAACCTTGGGATCATGGGATAGACTTAAAAGAAGGTTTCAAACCAAGAAAAGCCAAGTTGTACTCAATGACCCCTGAAGAAAGGGATGAAGTTGATAGTTTCATTAATGAACAACTCCAAAAAGGATATATCCACCCTTCAAAATCCCTGATGACATCACCTATCTTCTTTGTACCAAAGAAAGATGGCAAAAAGCGAATGGTCCAGGATTACTGATACTTAAATGATTGGACCATCAAAAATAGTTATCCTTTACCACTGATCTCAGATCTTATTGATCAGTTAAAAGGAGCAAAGCTTTTTATGAAAATGGATTTACAATGGGGGTACAATAATATCCATATGAAGCAGGGAGATGAATGGAAAGCCACCTTTACAACTCATAGGGGCTCGTTCAAACCTCTAGTAATGTTCTTTGGGCAAAGTAACTTGCCCACAACCTTCCAAAACATGATGAATGATATCTTCTATGACATGAACAAATGTGTCATCGTTTACATGGATGATCTCCTCATCTTTATGTTTACTGACGATCAAGCAGAACATGATGCTGCAGTAATGGAAGTGTTGAAAAGACTAAAGGATCACGATCTATTCATTAAACCCGAAAAATGCATCTTCTCAGCAACAAAGGTAGAAATGCTGGGAATGATTGTAATGCCAGAAGGAATCTATATGGTGGAAGATAAAGTGAAAGGGATTCTAGATTGGCCAGAGCTGAAGAATGTGAAAGGAGTATGAGGATTTTTGGAATTAGCAAACTTCTACAGAAGATTTGTCAAGGACTTTGCCATAATCACTCAACCCTTAAATGATCTAACCAAAAAAGATAACCCTTTTAAATGGACAAATAAAGAACAGGAAGCTTTTGACAAGCTAAAACAGACCTTTACCACTGCACCAGTTCTAAGTTACCCTGACAAGAATACTCCATATAGGCTAGAATGTAATGCCTCAGACTTTGCTACTGGCGCAGTGCTCTCCCAAGAGGAAAATGGAAAGTGGCACCCCATAGCCTTCTCATCAGCTTCTATGACACCAGAACAGCGGAACTATCCTATTGCTGATAAAGAAATGTTGGCCATAATTAATGCCTTAGAACAATGGAGACATCATTTAGAAGAATCTCAGTACCAATTTGAAATTTGGTCCGATCATGCTAATCTCCAATATTTTATGAAAAATCAAGATCTAAACAGAAGACAAGCATGCTGGACACAGTTCTTATCAAGGTTTGATTACCTTTTAATAAAGAAACCAGGAACATCAATGGAAAAAGCCAATGCACTCTCTAGAAGAGAAGATCATGCAATTAGCATTGAAAACAACAATAAAGGAGTAGTCATGATTCCTGAAGAAAAGATAAGAAACACTGAGAAGATAAAGGTGAGAACTGCCGAAGAAGAAATCTTTCAAAGGGTCAAAGAAGCACAAGGTGTAACGAACGTTACATGGTTAACCTAGAATGGAACCCTAGGTTATGGGTACGAAGTAGGGATTAGCTAAGTGGTTGCCAGACACGTGGCCTTAGCTAAGGGTTAGCTATGACATAAGCGCTAACTCCATATAGGGCTATGCCC
>JBBPKE010000392.1:0-21250 GCA_038089095.1 Tylopilus orsonianus | reverse complement strand
CTGGCTTCTATCTAATGGAAGCAAGACAGTAATTAACTGTCAACGTGCACAGCACGGAAATGAACTACATGAGGCATATCCCCATTAGTATTAATTAAATATGATGGTGAGAATTCCCGAGCGATGACTCAAGCTACAAAGGAATTTCGTAATATGTCTTAGCTCACGCTGGTAGATCCAGTACTCTCGTGAGGAACTAAGTCGTTTAAAGTCCGCTACTATACAGAGCTTAGGCAAGAAAGTGACACGGTCACGTGATGCGAAAGCTGACTAAGCCGTGAAATCGTTACATATATAGACATAGTGCCAGCCCTAAGGTGGTCCATGCACTGTAGATAGATGTATATAAGCCTATGCAATCCATGGTGCAAGACTCAATTCAATCTTGTTACATTCCACCTCATTCTGATCTCTTAAAGTCAGGACTAGTGTGAGTCTAAGCCTAAGCTGTATAGCAAGGTGTTGGCTTCATTAGACTGAACTACCATCGCTTACCCTCACACTCTACTCTCTACCATCGCCTTCAACCTATGGTCATTGTTACATGCAAATCCCAGTGTTAAGGGGATCATAGCTGGACCTCAGGTTTAAGAGAATTACCTACCCTTTTACATATTATCATTTTTTAAGTAAAATGCTCCAGATAGGGAGTTAAAGAAGAGTCGCACTTTAGGCACTCTTGGGGTCTCCTTGCATGGAGATAATCGATTAAAGTTGGCTTCCCTTACTATAATTCCCTTTTTTTGATCTTTGGATCACAAGCCTGTGACTTGCATTTTTGCATTTAGTAGGACTGTCAAGCAGGCTATTGGCTTGAAGTCACCTGGAGGGAATGCAGTTCTCTAGGATTAGAATACTTTTGCATTTGCACTCCTATGATATGACAGATGCTCCCATTTCCTGCCTACTACCACTTGGCTCCTAAGTTAACCAACCACCTGGGTCCATTCAGGCAGATACTATTTGACCCAAATGATGAAAGAAGAGGGAACTTCTATCCTGAAAGACCTCTAGCAGATCTACCCATAGATCCCTACTACAATGAGCTAGAGTTTGAAGATTTGGTACTAAGGTACCCCGAGCAGTTTGAAGACGAGGTCTTAGCTGCCAATTATGAAATTGAGGATGACAAACAAGTCCCAATAAAGAAAGAAAGTCTCACTCCTGACTTACAAGATGCCCCCGTCCCTTACTGAGCTCGATGGGCAAATAAACACCCTCATTGCCATGCTCAACGACACAAATGCAGAGCTGTGGCAATTGCAGAAGAGGATCCAGGTCGCCAAAGCAGAGACAGGCCATGCAAGAGACGATGCCAGAAGGGCCAGGAGGGAACTGGCTGCTATACAACAAGGGCCCATACCAGCCGCACCCACTTAGGCCAGTGCTACACCAAGATTCTCTAAATGGATAGATCCAATTTCTGATCCAGGGAATTATGACAGAACACTGCAGAAGTTTGAGAATTGGTGGGCTAGAATTAAAATATATGTAACACAGAACCTGGAAGCATTTTTTAGCTTAGAAGAAAAAGGTTTTGGAATTTTAACTAGAATTGGTGATATCCAAAAACCTGAAACAGCGTCAGCTCTTATATGGGCAAAAATAAAAATGACGCAGTATGAAAAGGAAGATGAATGAGGCCTAAAGCAATGGCCAAGTTTGGAAGATTTGGAAAATGAGCTTTGGCTCAGATTCCTTGCAGAAAACCAATGAGACATCGTTGTTAAAAAAATGAAGGCCTGCATCCAGGGTTGAAACGAATGGATGCACATGTACTTGACAAGATTCATAGGACTTTATGAAGAAGATCTTGTCAGCGAGGAACAAGCCTGCAACTGGTTAGAAGCAGGGATAAACAAGGACATTTGGAGGAAACTCTTCATGAGAGGAAAGAGGACCTACAATTTCCTTCAACTCCGAACTAACATTCTGGAGATTGGACAAGCTTTGGACACCTTCAATATGGCCGAAAAAGGAGAGGGGGGTGCATTCTATAATAATGCCCAAAAAGGAAGGTCCTCAACGCATCAATGGGACCCCAATGCTATGGATATGAACACAATTGCAAGATACCAAAAATCCAATGCCCTGAGTGCAAGTTCCTTGGCAGAGGGCATAGGTTTTCTTGCAAGAGAAGAGGAACAAAGAAGACCACTGTATGAGCAGTGGATAGCGGTGATGCAGAGGAAGCTGTATCAGCAGCTAGCTGGGCAGATGAAGAAGAAGGGTCTACTTCCAGGACCTATAACATCAGAAGACTTACAAAAGGCAAGGACTTGGATGTAGCCATTGCTGCCCTCCTCGATGCCCAAAACATCCAGGACAAGGCTGTCATTATTGGGAAGGGAAAAGGAAGAGCCAACTGATCAATCTGAAAGATCAGAAGGCCAAGAAACGTCATTTCTCAGACACAGTTTTATCAAATCGTTTTGTGACTTTGAATGAAGAACCCTGTATAACCGAAGAGGAGGATACAGACATCTATTTTTGTAATACTACGTTGCTACCAGTAAAAGTTAAAATATTATAAAATGGGAAAATGCTGGCTAAAGGCTCTGACAGAGCCACTGGACACGATCTATATGCTGCAGAAGAAGCAGTCATACCCATAGGAGGAAAGGCACTTGTGGATACAAAAATCCAAATTGCCATTCCCCATGGCTTCTATGGAAGAATTGCACCTCAATTGGGATTAGCTTCCAAGAAGATGATCGCTATAGGAGCAGGTGTAATAGATTCAGACTACAGAGGGAGTATTTTTGTACTGTTATTTAATCATGGACTAGAGCCATTCCAGATTAAGTTGGGAGGCAAAATAGCCCAATTAATCTTGGAACAAATAGGGACTCATTCACTTATGGAAGTGGCTTCTCTAGATGAAACCAAGAGAGGTGAAGGAGCTTTCGGAAGTACAGACTTACCAACCAAGACCAGGATCCTGAAAGGGCCTGCTGCACAGGAATGCAGGCTTAATTTGGTCATAACAAAAATACAAAAAAAGAATGGAACAGATGACGAAATTCCAGATTGCATCTTAGTATGCTTCATAAAACAGAAAAAGGAGATAAACCTAAAAGTCAAGATTTTCAACTTGACTGAAAAGGGAAATATGAAAGAAGTCGAAGCTCTTCTGAACAGCAGAGCCAATGGCCTATTTATCAACAAAACATGGGCCCAGAGTAATGGAATATGTCTCACCAAAATAGATAAACCATTACCTGTCTTCAATGTAGATGAAACAAAGAATTCTGCAGGGGATATAACCCACATAGCAGAATTAATCATGGACTATAAAGGACATCATGAATGAATTAGTGCAGAAGTAACAGACCTGGGAAAAAATGATTTCATCCTAGGATATACATGGCTGGAGAAGCACAACCTGGAGATAGATTGGCAAAAAGGAGAAGTCAAACTATGCCAGTGTCCATGTTCCTGTTACCTCCTAAAAGAATGGACAGTCTTTTTACAATCCTTATTGGATAAGGAAATCAATAATGTTGAGCATATTTATCCAAAATTAAAAGCACTTGAACCAAAGGACAATAGGGAGAAGACAGTTGATGACTTAGTACCTCCCCAATACCTCCATGATTTTTATGATGTCTTTTCAAAAACATCCTCAGAACGGATGCCCATCCACAAACCATGGGATCATGGAATCAACTTAAAAAAAGGATTCAAGCCATGAAAAGCCAAATTGTACTCAATGTGTTGAAAACATGTCTTTTTCACTACTTTTTTCACTTAGCAACACATAACTTTGACTTAGCCAACGAGTGGTTAGGGTTGACCTCACGGTCACGTGACAATGGACATGGCTCATTTTACACCACATTCCTTACATAAGCATCTAGACCTCTTATATAAGCTTTGCTATGCAATGCCTAGACCTATGACATCATCTTTCTAGAACATTCTATGACATATGCAATATGTACTTTTATGCACTTCCTTGTATTCTTTATATAGACATAGTGCCAGCCCTAAGGTGGTCCGTGCACTGTAGTTAGATGTATATAAACCCATGCAATCCATGGCACAAGACTCAGTTCAGTCTTGTTGCATTCCACCTCATTCTGATCTCTTAAGTCAGACTAGTGTGAGCCTAAGCCTAAGCTGTATAGTAACGGGTGTTGGCTTCACAATGACCCCTGAAGAAAGGGATGAAGTCAATAGTTTCATTGACAAACAATTATGAAAAAGATATATTCGCCCATTGAAATCTCCAATGATGTCACCAGTCTTTTTTGTACCAAAGAAAGATGGAAAAAAGCGGATGGTTCAAGATTACCGATATCTCAATGATTGGACCATCAAAAACAGTTACCCATTACTGTTGATCTCAGATCTGATCAACCAGTTGAAAGAAGCTAAGCTTTTTACCAAAATGGACTTACGATGGGGATATAATAATATCTGAATGAAAGAAGGAGATGAATGGAAAGCCACCTTTACTATGCATAGGGGCTCATTTGAACCTTTGGTAATGTTCTTTGGGCAAAGTAATTTGCCCACAACCTTCCAGAACATGATGAATAACATCTTCTATGACATGAACAAATGTGTCATTGTTTACATGGATGATCTTCTCATCTTCACCTTTACTGAGAACCAAGCAGAACATGACACTGCGGTAATGGAAGTGTTGAAAAGACTAAAGGATCATGATCTGTTTGTCAAACCCTAAAAATATGTCTTCTCAGTAAAAAAGGTAGAAATGCTGGAAATGATTGTAATGCCAGAAGAAATCTACATGGCAGAAGACAAAGTGAAAGAAATTCTAGATTGGCCAGAGCCAAAGAATATTAAAGGAGTTAGAGGATTTTTGGGATTAGCAAACTTCTATAGAAGATTTGTCAAGGACTTTTCCATAATTACTTGACCCTTAAATGACTTAACCAAGAAAGATACCCCTTTTAAATGGACTGAGATAGAACAAGTAGCTTTTGACAAGCTGAAAAGGACTTTTATCACCACACCTGTTCTAAGCTACCCCAATGAAAATACTCCCTACAGGTTAGAATGTGATGCATCTGACTTCACTACTGGCACAGTGCTCTCCCAAGAGGAAAACAGAAAGTGGCATCCTGTAGCATTTTCATCAGCTTCAATGACTCCTGAATAGCAGAACTATCCTATTGCCGACAAAGAAATGTTGGCTATAATTAATGCCTTAGAACAATGGAGACACCATCTGGAAGGATCTTGGCACCAATTTGAAATATGGTCTGATCATGCAAATCTCCAATATTTTATGAAGAATCAAGATCTAAATAGAAGACAGGCTCAATGGGCCCAATTCTTATCAAGATTTGATTACTTATTAGTAAAAAAGCCCGGAACTTCTATGGGAAAAGCCAATGCACTCTCCAGGAGAGAAGATCATGCAATCAGCATTGAAAACAACAATAAAGGAGTAATAATGATTCCAGAAGAAAAGATAAGAAACACCAAGAAGATAAAGGTGGGAACTGCCAAAGAAGAAATCTTTCAAAGAGTCAAGGAAGCGCAGGGTTCTCCAGAAAAACTCCTAAAAATGGATGATAAAATCTATGTACCTGATAAAGAAGATCTTCAGCAAAAGATCATTGAACTTTTCCATGACTCGGTATTTGCCAGACATGGGGGAGAACAGAAGACATGGGAACTGGCTTTCTGATATTATAAATGGGATGGGATGAGATCTCAGATCAGAGATTACACATCAAGATGTGATAGATGTGCCAGGATAAAGCCTACAAACCAGCTCCCTGGCAGATCTCTGAAACCCCTAGAAGCACCAAAGGGACCTTGGCAAGAGATTTCAGCCGATTTCATAATGGACTTACCAAAAAGTAATGGATATGACACAATTCTGGTAGTTGTGGATAGATTCTTGAAGGAAGTATGCTTTATTCCCACACAGAAGATGATTACTGCTTTGGGAACAGCAAAACTTTATCGAGATAATGTTTGAAAAATCCATGGACTCCCTGATTCAATAGTCTCAGATTAAGGACCCCAGTTCACATCACAGGTGATGAAAGACTTATGTAAAATATTAAAGATCACACCCAAGCTATCTATGGCATTTCACCCTCAAACAGATGGACAAACAGAAAGGGTGAACAGGGATCTGCAACAATATCTACACCTTTTTACAGCAGAAAAACAAGATAAATGGGCTGAATGGCTGAGCCTTGCCCAGTTTAACTATAATTCAAAAATCCACATGGCAACGGGTCACACCCCATTTGAAGTCACAAGGTCCTATCATCCAAGAATGGGGGTTGAATCTAAAGAAGGAAAAACCCCAGCAGGAACAGAGTTTATAAAGGACTTTTCTGGTACTTTTAGAGATATAGAATGAAATCTCAAAAAGGCATGGGATTGCATGGTCACATGGGGTCATAGCCGGAGATTGCCAACAAGTTACACAATCGGAGACAAAGTATGGCTTTCCATGACCCATCTCAACCTTTGCCACTCAACACGGCTTATGCCGAAACTAACAGAATGATTTATTGGGCCATATGAAATCATAGATCTAATTGGAGATAATGCTGTGCACCTCCAATTACTGTCTAACATGCGCATTCACCCGGTAGTGAACATAAGCCACATTAAGCCCTATCAGGAAAGGCTCTCCAATCAACTGGTTGTGGAACCAACTCCTATGACGGTGAATGAAGAAGGTTTTGAAGAATGGGAAGTAGAAAGAATAGTCGCTTCTCATCTTCAAAGAGGGGGACTTCAATACTTAGTTCACTGGAGAGGTTATTTCAATGAAGATCACACCTGGAAACCTAAAAGTAATTTATCACATGCGAAAGACACTATTTGTGACTTTCATAGACAAAATCCCAATGCTCCTAGATGGATGCAGATTACTCACATGGACTTTAACAATATGCCCTGGAGAAAGCTGGAAAACCTCACAGAAGCACCATCACCCATTGTTGGAAGACTAGAGTTGGATCCAAAAGGAGTATGGTCAGAAGAATATTGGTCTCATGAACATGACCAAGATCATCTGGAATCTGATCTCTAGATGGGAGGTAGTGTTGAAAACACATCTTTTTCCACTACTTTTTCCACTTAAACAACACATAACTTTGACTTAGCTATCAAATGGTTAGAGTTGACCTCACAGTCATGTGACAATGGACATGGCTCATTTTACATAACAACGCTTACATAAGCATCTAGACCGATTACTAATAGTTTGCTATGCAAGCCTAGACCTATGACATCATTCTTTCTAGAATATTCTATGACATATGCAATATACCTTTATATAAAATCCTTTGTATTCTTTATATAGACATAGTGCCAGCCCTAAGGTGATCCGTGCACTGTAGATAGATGTATATAAGCCTATGCAATCCATGGTGCAAGACTCAGTTCAGTCTTATTACATTTCACCTCATTCTGATCTCTTAAAGTCAGGACTAGTGTGAGCCTAAACCTAAGCTGTATAGCAAGGTGTTGGCTTCATATACCAATCAGCTATCGTCTTGGGAACAGGGTTCATGGTGAATACACGAGAGCTGATGGAAGGAGGGAGGCCAGTAGCAAACCAGTTAATAAGGACATCATTGTTCTGGAGTTGAGCAACTGCAACTTTGCCTTGGAATGAGGCAATATAATCTCCAAGAGGGGAAGTCAGAGTTCCATTGCATGACTCGTGGATCTTTTGGGTGGACAGCCAGGTGATTGCATCTCTGGTTAAGTCTACATGCTTGAACTGCACCTCAAAAATGGCATAGAACTCAACTCAGATACCAAAGTTGAATGTGGTCCCATTCATCTTTGAGAGGTGAAAGGTGTGGGCCTAGCTTTTGGCTGATCCTTTATCTATGAGGGACAGGGCATAGCCAATGTGTTTAGAGTCAGAGTTGTAGACTTCATTGTTGATGACAAGATAGGCAGAAACAGCAGTGATCCAGGGTATGGCTGACTTGTAGGAGCCATCAAAAGATCCAGGGGAACTGAGGTGGAGTTCAGTGGGTTTTGCAGTTATAATGGGGATAGGAGATGATGGTTGAGTGGGAAAGGAGAATAGGGGGTGATGAGCAACTGGAGTGGGTGATGGTGGAGTGGGGACT
Organism: Tylopilus orsonianus; assembly: GCA_038089095.1. Classification (NCBI taxonomy): domain Eukaryota; kingdom Fungi; phylum Basidiomycota; class Agaricomycetes; order Boletales; family Boletaceae; genus Tylopilus; species Tylopilus orsonianus. Next base: position 13,157 of record JBBPKE010000392.1, on the reverse strand, counting down.
TGTGGAATGGACAGCTGTGCACTCAGCTGATTCAAGAGCTCATGAGATAAATGTTCAGAGTGTTCCTGGGTGACAAGGCCAGGAAGAGGCGAATCAGAGGTAGTGGACTCTTCACTAGGGGAAGAGGGTCTGCTAAAGGTATCTTCTGGAGGAGTAGATGGATGTCTTTGAAAGCTCCAGAGATTCGGAGAAGGCAGTCTTCTCAGGGGAATGGTAGGCATGATTTATCAAGGGTGGTTCAAGGGTATCGTGTAGTAGACACTAGCTGGTTGGAGGAGACGTTTAGTCTTTTGTTACATGTGGTCTGGGTAGGAATATGCGCAGAACCTCAGGGATAGCTCCTGCAAGGTGTAACGGACTAGCTGTTAGGCAGGGTGTTGCATCACCTGCCACCTGGAATGCCTCACTATAGAGGGCTTACAGTCAGGCCACTACTGTGTGCAGTACTGAGGGTTCGCTAGGCTACTAATCCAATATGCTAAGCTGAGGAGCTAGCATGGGTAATTGCAGGTACTACTTATAGGTATTCTACTGGTGCACAGACCAGGCTGTATATAGCAATAGTCTACCTAGACCCATCACCTTGTGGCTGATCTATCAGACCATCAGGTCAGCTCTCTGACACAGGGCTCTGTGACTACTCTGTGAACACAGCCATTGCCGTGGTTGTGTAGTGACTGCTACACAAGGTGTGAACCCAGAGCGTGAAGTGGAGACTTACATGTGAAAGGGCATAAGGTGAATCTTCCTGGTATAAGGCTTGCACTTGCAAGGATTGAATCTTAGACCAAGTGCAAGGAAGACAAGCAAGGAATGGGTTTAGGGATTCAGCAGCTAGTACAGGAACTGTGCTAGTTGTGAGGTAGACTAAACATGAGGAGTTCCTATGCTATCATAAGGTTTATATAGCTAGGGGTGAAACAAGGTGTTATCCCTAATGGGCAGCTGTTGGGGCAGAGGGTACTGGGACAGTGCAAGAGAAGTAGAGGCTAAGTATATCTGAAGCAGGGTGCTGTCAGATAGGTGCTGTCAGGAGGAATATCCATATGACAGCAGAGAATGTCATATGTCATGGAATATGAAATATGAGTCAGTATGACTTGTAAGGCATCATATGGCATAAGAATACACAAGAGTGATGCCATATGAGTGAACAGGTGAAATATGGAGTGGAATGAACTGAAAATGAGAAAGGAATGGTGATAACAAGCAAGTGGAACTGAAGTGTAACTGTGTGGGTGTCATCGCCGAAAAAGGAAATAAGTGTATGCAGAAGTGTAGATTATAACATGTTCTGGAAAATCCAAATCCATTCCATACTTTTTTTGTATTTTTATTGTGACCAAATTAAGCCTGGATTCCCATCCAGCATGCTCATCTTGAGTTGTGGTCTTGGTAATGATATTAACTCCAGTACTTCCAAAGGCTCCTTCACCTCGCTTAGTATCTTCTAGTGAAGCCACCTCTGAAAGGGCTGCAGTACTAATCTGCTCTATGACTAATTGAGTGATTCTATCTCTTACAGCTACCTGGAAGTCTTCTTTCCCATGGTTAAATATACAGATGTAAACATTTCCCCTATAGTCCGAATCTATCACTCCTGCCCCTATTCTGATCATCTTTTTGGAGGCTAGACCACTTCTTGGTGCAACCCTTCCATAGAACCCTTCTGGAATCTGAACTTAGATATGGGTATTTACAAGTCTTTGTTGTTCCACAGGGATCTTGGTTTCTTCGGCTGCATATAGGTCATGTCCTGCTGCGGTTTCTGATTCTTGGGTCAGAATTCTAGCTAACTCTGAGGTTTTATGTATTTTTATGGGTTTTAATGTTTTTGTAAGGAAATAAATGTCCAATACTATGTCAGTGTTACATTCTATCTCACAGTGGGCATTGCCATTGTCCATGTCATCCCCTAAAGGGGTAAATTGATTCTGAAAATTAAAAAATGCTTCTTGTCTGTGTGCCTTCTGAAATTCCAGATTCTTTAGTTGATGCATCCTTTTCCCTTCTGATCTAATGCCATCACATCTTTGATTGCTGTGATCATGGCCTCTGGTTCGAGGTCTTTGACCAATTTGGCTATGTCAAGCCTCTGTTGATCATCCCAGCTCACAGCTGCCCAATTCTGAAGCCGACAAGCCACACTATACAGCGTATGCTCCTCAGGCCCACAAGTAGATACTAACTTAAGAGTAAAGTGGCTTGGAATGCAACAAGAACTAAACTGGAGTTCTTGTGGCGCTATATTGCACCTTCTTATACTCTAAGTACTTTGAGCACAGACCATGCTGTGCCTAGCCTACTACGGTAGCTAGCCTGTCAGTCGTACTATACTTTACTACTTATGGCACTTCCCTGTGCCCTATGGCTATGCTTATCTAAAGCCCTTTGCCCATCGTATGACTGATCCTACGTCATACCCTTGATCCTATAGATCAGTCTAGACCTGTCTAGACCCTTCTTATCTATACCCTATGACCTGGCATTCCTGTGCCTGGTCTAGGCCTTTGCTATGTCTATAGTAGGTTAGTTAACTACTTGTACTTAACCTCTTAGCTAATTCTTTATGCTAAGATCTATTTATCTATTATGTAATGGTTAACTACTTAGCTAACCCTATTATGTTCTTGGCTATGTCCTTTTATGTACTTAGCTAACCCGTAGCTAAGTCTTCTTTCGTAACCCTATCTTAGGGTTTAGCTAGGTTTATATAGTGTTCGTTACAAATTCAGTGCTGGAGCCTCCAAGCTAGGATTGGTATCCATTGCTTGAACCCTTTTCCCTTTGGTTGCTCCATGGGTTTGCTTGGAACATCCTTGCCAATGACCACTGTTATAGAAGTGGCACTCTGCACACTCCTTATTCTTGGGCTTGGTGCAATCTCTAGCAAAATGCTGTCCTCCACAATTAAAGCAGCCTTTCTTCTTGATGGCATCGACATCCATGGTATTAGGGTCCCTTGATTTTGTGGGTCTAGATGACCCTGCTCTGGCATTTCCAAATTGGGTGTTATTTCTGTATGTACCCCCCACAGTTGTAAGAAAGAATGCATCTTGCACCTCTCCTATGACTTCTATGTTTTTCAACATAGTTTTGATAGACAGACTTCTCTTCTTCTAATAGAAGAGTTGTTGGTGGATTTCTTCTTTTACATTTTCCTCCAGGACCCTTACAGCTGTTGTTTCTTCAACAAATTCTGAATCATAGATTCCACAGAATCTGGTAAGATAATTGTGTGTAAACTCTTTTGCTCCTTGTTTATACACTTTTAGCTATTTCAGGACAAAGTCCCTTTGGTTTCCAGTGAGGAAGTGAGTCCTCAGCTCCTGCTCAAGTTCTTCTATTCCTGGCCACATGAAGTCCTCGAGGACCTTGTTGTTGTTCTTGTACTGCTTCAACTTTATACACATCCAAGTTGAAGTAGCTATTCCTTGAGGCATTTCAAGATTTCTGACTTTCATCAAAATTCCAGCAGTTAGCCATTCATTGGTAAAGTACATGTCTTTATTAAATGACAAAAATAGTTGCATGGCATTCCACCAGTTCTCAAAGTTGGCTGCTTTCCCATTAAAATTTTCTGGATCTGGATAGAGATCCACCTTCTTAATATAGGTCCTTGTAGTGGACCCTGCTCCTTGTGCAGCTGCTTCCAGCTTGTGTTTCTCTTTTTCTAGGGTGGAAACCCTTTTGAAGAGGTTATCTATGGCCCTCTTCAAGTCTTTGATGCTGGCATTTCCTGAGGCTTCTCCCAATATCCTTAGACTTGGGGATGAGAACATAGGGGATGATTTGGGGGTTTCTGGAAACTGGGGATTGAGATCAGATGACAGCTTGATCAATCTCTTCTTCTTCAATTTTTATAAAGACTTCCTCTTCGTCTTCAATGTCAGGTACTTGGAGTTCTTTGTCAGCGAAGTCCTCAGGGTAATATAAAACTAAATTGTTGAAATCTAGTGCTTGTCTTCTGCCATGAATAGACTCTGATGGTGGCAGTGTTGGGTAGTGGTCAAATTCCCCATTATTGTTATTTGGGTCAACCTGTTCAAGTTGAAACCTCTCCCAGAATTCAATGGTTCAGGAGAGTTGGGCTCTAAGGGCCTCTTGATAGGCTGGGTCTTGCAGAGAGCGGAACATTCATTGTATGTAAGGTGGCAAGTGCCAAATGTAGACTAAGTCTGAAGAACTGCATTCTCTCCAGGTAATCTCTGATCAATAGCCTACCAGATGATCCTACTAATGTGAAAAGTGCAGTCATGAGCTGCTGAACCAAAGTTTGAAGAAGTGGAACTATAGTAAGGAGGCCGGCTTTAACCAATTATCACCACTCAAGGTAACCTCAGGAGAGCCTAGAGTATGTCTCCTTTTTAATCCCCTATCTGGGACATTTTACTTAAAAAAAGAAATCACAGGCAGTAACACCTGGGCAAAGGGTAAAGGTATGGTAGATCCCATTGAGCCTTAGGTCCAGCTGTAGCTACCATTTAACAATTGGCAATCGATAGAGGTAACAATGTGAGGGTAAGGTGAGATAGACTAGTTCTAATGAAGCTCTTAGCCCAACACTATACAGCATCTGGCCTTAAGCTCACAGATACTAGCTTTAGAATCTAGAGATATAGGCTGATATGCCACAAGAACTAGTCTGGAGTTCTTGGGCTCATTGCATTGCAGACTATATACTCAATACAAAGCTACTGACTACTACTAAATAACTAAAGATACAATCTGAGCATATCTACTGACTAAGTATGATGCACAGCATCAGCATTCTGCTAGGTAACAAGGTTTAATACTCACTATCTAGGTTTGCCATAAGGCACTAGCTACTATCAAATGGAAGTGAAGCTGCACTAACAGTGATTAACTGTCAAGTGGAGATTAAGTACAGCCCATGCACAGCACAGAGATTAACTATATGAGGCTTCTATCCCCATTAGGTCTAATTAAATACATGGTGGTATTCCCAAGTGATGTCTCAAGCTACGAAAGAATAATGTAATATGCTTAGCTCATGCTGGTAGATCCAGTACTCTTGTGAGGAACTAAGTCGTTAAAGATCTGAACAAAAGTCTGACTGACTCTGAGCTTAGGCAAGAAAGTGACATGGTCATGTGATGCAAAAGCTGACTAATGCACTGAAATTACTTCACTGTGAGTTTCATGTGGGTTTTCAATATATGTATGGCCATATCTAAGCTATTAAATCTTAACTTTATTTTCAGACCTAAATATTATACTATAGCTCCTTTAAGACAGCTTATTGATATCTACCATTTTCTTACTGGCCTCATTGTTAGAATCCTCAGTAAGTTACTAAAGAATTAGAAAACTAGCTATTGTGTGATGTAGCTACACTTATGTAAGCTACTACATATATATGTGGGAATACTCCAACACTCCCCCTCAAACACAAGGTAGTAGTGGTATTCACATAGGCTATTATGGTGCTATGTTGGGGCTATTATGGCACTATGCTGGGGCTATTATGGCACTCTGTCTGGGCTATTAGATAAGTATGAGGTCATGTTTTTTGACTAGTTACATAGCAGCAGTGTTCTAAATTTGGGTTTGGGCCAAACCTAGTCAAAATGTATGAAGTCTAGCACATCAACTTGCATTGTGAGCAATAAAAAATAGAATATGTTTCAATAGTGAATATGGAATGTGAAGCAGCAGCAGCACAAGCCTGCCAACCCATCCTCCTGCCCTCCACCATGCCCTGTGTATTCCAGTGACAAATGTCACATCTAGTGGAGTTCTAAAATATGCCTGCTTTTAACTGGTTAATTTGTAATAGTGCCTTTTGTCGCTGGGATATATGAGGTATGATGGAGGGCAGGAGGGTGGGTTGGCAGGCTCCCACTGCTGCTGCTTTACATCCTGTATTTATTATTGAAACACATTCTATTTTTTATTGCTTATAGTGCAAGTTGATATGCTAGACTTCATATATTTTGACTAGATTCAGCCTGAACTCAAATTTAGAACACCACTGCTATGCAACTAGTTGAAAAACATGATCTCATACTCATCTAATAGCCCGGACAGAGTGCCATAATAGCCCTGGCATAGTGCCATAATAGCCCCATAGTAGCCTATGTGAATACCACTAGTGTTTGAATATATGCAACTAGCACAAAGATAAATGAAAGGTAAAATAAAAAAGAATAATACCTCAAAGTATTTCAGTAAAACAAATATAATTTGTGTCCATGAATTGACTTGATGTCGCATCGCGTCCTGGTGCTGGCATGATTGCCCGATTTGGTAAGTAGTGACTCACTTGCACTATTGTCTGTGTGTGATCAATTCAATCAACTCTGGCATCGTTGCAATTGCATATCACACCTCAGTAATGTATATACATGCCATTCATGCCATTATCAACCTGCGTGATTCATCCGATTTGCTGGTTTTGGTCTCAGCATGACCATAAGACTTGTTACATTAATCTTGGTTGACTGACTCTTCTAGGTCTTGTTTTGATTCAACCTCGTTGGTGTGATGGGTCCGGGTGCATCATAAGTCATTTTGGGTTTCCATGGAGTGGAGTAGATGGTCCAGGTGAGTGTGCAGTCTTCAGATTGTCATGATTGCGCTGATTTAACTCGATATCAGCTAGTGATCTCATACTGACTTGTTTTAAGTCGCTGCTTGTACCACTCGTTACACTGTTCATTCCCCATTTTTCCCAATTGTCTTCTACTCTGACTTTATCAACTTGGCGCATTCTATTGCTGCCGTTGCCTCCCGACTTGTGTTCTTCAACCTTCCAGCCTCCTGGTGCAATATCTGGTCCTGGTGAGTCCTTTTCATCGATGTACTCATCCTTGATGTTTTCAGGACGTTTCCTCAGAGTATATACATCACCTGGTATGCGCTATTCGTTACTCGAGCCATCCCCTGCATCTTGAGCTTCTCTGGCTCCTCCAGGAAAGTCTCTGGTCTTCTTTTGCTCCAGCCAATTGCACTGAGGTTCAGCCATGTACTATAGCTTCTTTGGCATGTTCCTCAAGTCCTCTTCATTTTCAGGTACTCCTGTTGATGTTGCTTGAGCATCCAGCTTGAATCAAGTTCATGGGGGTAAGTCCTCCCTCTCCTTATCTAGATGTCTACAAGCCTTTCTTAATAATAACCCATGGGTGTGTACACCCATGGGTCTACCCAAGGATGGGATTGCATGAACCCACAGTCATACCCACACCCACCATGGTGGGTGTAGGTATACTATAGGTGTGGGTGTGGATGTGGATATGGACCAAAACATCCATGGGTTCACCCATGCATTTCCCTAGTGATAAAATGAGATAGTTAGATAAAGTCTTATCTGCACTTATCAGAACAGTAATAAATATCTTTAATGTCTGAATAATACACCAAATGAGATGGAAATAGATCTTTAGGGGGATATTTCACATAAGATACTGTAGTGAACACTGCACTAACCTAGCATCCTGATATGGGCATAGCTAACCCCATGTGGACGTAACCATGGGAAAGGATAAGGTTTAGCTAAGGGTTATCACTGACTAAGCAATATGTCTAGAATAGGAAGGGGCCTGGACAGGCCATGGCCACAGCCACAATGGACTCATGGTATACACAAGGCCAATCCTCATATCTTGACTAAAGGAATATGACTAAAGATACGTTACAATAGGACAGACCTTACCATATATAGTAGTATAGCTCTCAGGCACAGCTTGGTCTGTGCACATAGCCTGTAGGTATATAATGTTACGATTTACACTTCATCATATACTTATTTCCTTTTTTGGTGATGACTCCCACACAGTTACACTTCCATTCCACTTGCTCGTCATTGCCATATCTCCCTCACTTCCAGTTCGTTTCTCACCATGTTTCACCTATTCACTCATATGGCACCACTCTTGTGTCTTTTCACACCATATGATGCCTTCCAAGTCATACTGACTCATATTTCATATTCTTTGACATACAATATTTCCTACTGTCATACAGACATACCTCCTGACAGTGCCTACCTGACAGAACCCTGCTTCAGGTATACTTAGCTTTCATTTCTCTCGCACTGTCCCAGTACCCTCTACTCTGACAGCTGCCCATTAGGGGTAACACCTTGTTTCACCCCTATCTATATAAACCCTTTGATAGCATAGGAATACCTCATGTTTAGTCTACCTCACAACTAGCACAGTTTCTGTACTAGCTGCTGAATCCTAAACCCATTCCTCACTCAGCTTCCTCATGCCTGGTCTCACTCATCACAATCCTTGCAAGTACAAGCCTTGCTCTAGGAAGATTTACCTTACCACCTCTGCATGTAAGTCCTTGTCTACACTCCAGGGTTCACACCTTGCAGGAGCAGTCTACAAGATTCTACACATGTTCCTACTAGGACCATGTATAACAAAAGACGAAATGTCTCCTCAGAATGGCTAGTATCTACTACACCATACCACCCCTGATAACCTCTTGATAAATCGTGCCCACCATTGCCCCGAGAAGACCACCTTCTCCGAATCTCTGGAGCTTCTGCAGATGTCCATTTACTCCTCCAAAAGATACCTCTAGCAGACCCTCTTCCCCTAGTGAAGAGTCCACCACCTCTGATTCACCTCTTCCTGGCCTAGTCACCCAGGAACACTCTGAACTTGTATCTTGTGAGCTCTTGAACCAGCTGAGTGTGCAGCTGTCCATTCCACAAGTCCCTATGCCACCATCGCCCACCCCTGTTGCTCGTCATCCCCTCTTTGCAATCCCCACTCATCCATTGTCTCCTATCTCCACCATAACTGTGAAACCCACCAAACTCCGCTTCAGTTCCCCTGGATCTTTTGACAGCTCTTATGAGTCAGCCATCCCCTGGATCACCACTGTCTCCGCCTACCTCGTCATCAATAATGAAGTCTATAACTCTGACTCAAAGTGCATTAGCTATGCTCTATCCCTCATGAACAAAGGATCAGCCAAGAGCTGGGCCCACACATTCTGCTTGTCCAAGATGCACGGTATTACATTCAACTTTGGCACTTGGGCAGAGTTCTATGCTGCCTTTGAGGCATAGTTTAAGCACATAGACTCCACCAGAGATGCCATTGCATGGTTATTCATGCAAAAGATCCACAAGTTATGCAATGGAACCTTAAACCCCCCTTTCAGAGACTACATTGCCTTGTTCCAAGGCAAAGTCGCAGTTGCTCAACTTCAGAATGATGATGTTCTCATCAATTGATTCACCACTGGCCTACCTCCCTCTATCAGCTCTCGCATCTTCACCATGAACCCTGTCCCCAAGATAATAGCTGAATGGTATAAAGCTGCTCACTTCATGTATCAAAACAACCTACACAGCCTGGAGATAGCTACATGGCACCAAGGAAACTTTAAACCCTCAACACAAGCCCCCTCCCACTACCAGGAGTTTAAAGACCCCAATGTGATGGAAGTTGATGCTATACACACCCTTAAGAAACTTACCCCTGAGGAGAAAAGTCACTGTATCAGAGAAAGTCGTTGCTTCCAGTGCCAACAGAAAGGACATAGAACCACTGAATGCACAGTTTTCACCTCACCCATGACTTCACCTCCAACCTTGTCCATGACCCCTAAAAAGGTCAGAACCACGAAAAAGACCGCTATTTCCCAGTTGGAAGAGATTGACAAAGAAGAATCTGACGAAGAAACACTGAAGAAGGCCCCAACCATAGGACATGTGGATTTTTAGAAAGGAGAGCATCCTTGATGCATGTTTCTCCCTCTCTCTTGAAGTGTACTACTTCTGTAAAACTAGAAAAGTCAACAAGAATCCCTGTTCAACTCCTAGTTCCCTTGTATACCATGAAAGTTATCAACACTCGTGCCCTTGTAGACTCCAGAGCTCAAATCTCATGCATTGACTGGGAGTTTGCACAGAAACACAAACTCCTCTATTCTCGCCTCGCAGAACCTTTTGATACCAAGAACATAGACACCACCAGGAATAAAGGAGGAACCATCTGATTCTCCACCACTTTATTCATCAACATTAATGAAATCACCCATGAAGTGGAGTTCTTCCTTATGAACTGCAGCCACGAGAATGTTATTCTTGGTCTCCCCTGGCTATTGAACGCCAACCCCACCATCAACTGGGTCAAAAGGACCCTCACCGTCGAGGAATCTACCAATCAATCCAAGAAACTATTTGAGCTCTTCACCAGTGATGAAAAGCGAGTGAACCTACTCTTTGAAGCTGGCATATGCCCACCACCCAGCATTAAGCACATAGACTCCACCTTGAATGCTCACCTCCTTGACTTCCTCCACCACAAACTGATAGAGCTAACCCTTGAATGCGAAGGTCTGGCTAACAACTTCGCCACCAATCAACGCACTCGAACACTATCCAGGACTATACACACTGGATGTCACTATATTCTGTGCCACTTGACTATTGGGAAACTTACCACTGCCACTCAACTAGCCATTGAGTCTGCCACCTTGAAACCCAAGACCACTCTCCCCAAAGAATACCATGACTTTGAAGATATCTTTTCCAAGGAGTCTACTGACCATGTTCCTCTGATCCGATCTTATGACCATGAGATTAACCTAGATGACACCTTTAAACCCAAGATTGGAAAGATTTACCCACTCAGCACTGAGGAACACAAAGCCACCAAAGACTTCCTTGATGAAAACCTTAAAAATAGAAAGATCCGACTGTCTAACTCCCCCCAAGCCTTACCCTTCTTCTTCGTCAATAAGAAGGATGGGAAGCTTCACCCCTGCCAAGACTATCGGTATCTTAATGAACACACGATTTGCGATACTTACCCATTACCACTTGTGTCAGATCTCATTGACAAGCTTTGCAAAGCCAAAGTGTTCACTAAGTTCGACATCAGATGGGGCTACAACAACATACAAATTAAAGATGGTCATCAATGGAAAGCTGCCTTTATCACCCACAAAGGTCTCTTTGAACCCATGGTGATGTTCTTTGGACTTATGAACTCGCCTGCCACTTTCCAATGATTCATGAATGAATCTTTCCATGATCTTATCACTGAAGGATGGCTCATCATCTATATGGACAATCTCCTAATCTTCTCCCCTGACGAGGAAACCCACAAAGAATGCACCTGACGTGTACTCCAGAGAATGAGAGAGCTAGACCTCCATTTCCACCTTGAAAAATGCAACTTCACCACCTCGGAAGTAGAATATCTAGGGATGATCATATGATCAGGAGAACTAGCCATGAACCCAGTAAAACTCGAAGGAATCTCCTCCTGGCCAACCCCTACTACCATCTGTGAAGTTTGCTCATTTCTCGGTTTTGCTAATTTCTATTGGAAGTTTGTCCCAAATTATTCGACATTAGCTTACCCTCTCCTAGACCTCACTCAGAAGAACCGTCCTTGGGCTTGGACTGATACCCAAGAGACTGCCTTCGACATGCTCAAGAAAATCTTCCTCGCCCAACCAGTCCTTCAGCTCCCTGATCTTCAATGACCCTTTGCCATTTCCACAGATGCCTCCCAAGATGCCACCGGTGAGGTCCTTTTACAAACCAATGCCAACAGAGAGTGGCACCCTTGCTCTTACCTTTTCCAATCCTTCCCAGCAGAGTGAAACTATGATATCTACAACCGGGAACTACTCACTGTCATCTGCGCCCTTAAAGCCTGGCGTCACTACCTACATGGATCCCCACACCCCATTCAGGTCTTCACAGATCACAAGAACTTAACCTACTTCCGCCAACCACAAAACCTTAATCGACAACAAGCCCATTGGCTTCTCAACCTGACTGACTTCGACCTCAAGATGATCCATGTCCCTGGAAAACTCCTAGCCGCACCTGATGCCTTGTCATGATGACCTGACCACATAAGCCCCCATGATACCGATAACCAAGGGGTAACGCTCCTCCCTCCCTCAATCTTCGTCAATCTCATTGACACCAAACTGACAAAGAAGATTTCTCAGTCATCGTCCTCTGACCCCCTTGTACTGGACTACCTCCAGTCCCTTGATAGCACTTCCCCCACTTTCTTGCACTCTTGCCTGTCTCAATGGTCCTTTCAGAAGGATATCCTCTTGCACAATCACCGAATCTATGCACTCTCTGCATTGCAACCTGAACTCTTGTCCCTCTTTCACAACCATCCAACAGCTGGTTACCCTGGTATCCTGAAAACTAGGCAACTCCTCTCCACTCACTACTGGTGGCCTGGACTTGCTCAGTCCATGAACTCATACATTGCCAGCTGTGCGACCTGTCAACAGAATAAGGCAATTACTCACCCAACTACCCCTCCTTTGACGCCTATTCCCTCTACTGCCACTTGTCCTTTTCAACAGATCTTGGTTGACTTCATCACCAACCTCCCACTCTCTAAATCATTTGACTCTATCATGGTCATGGTCAACCATGGACTCTCAAAGGGGGTAATTTTGTGCCCTACCAAGAAAACCATCAATTCAGAAGGACTTGCCACACTCTTTTTACACAAAGTCTATGCTAGATTCAGCTTATTTGACAAAGTTATATCCGACCAAGGTCCCCAGTTCTCATCCCGCTTCACCAAAGAACTTGGAAAGTTGTTACAGTATGACATATCCCTCTCCACCACTTACCACCCTCAGTCCGATGGAGAAACCAAACGACTTAACCAAGAACTTGAGACCTATCTTCGTATCTTCTGTGGAAACAAACCCATGACTTGGTCAGACCATATACCCTTAGCCGAATTCACTCACAACCGTTGACCCCATTCTGTCACTGGCAAATTCCCCTTCTCCCTGATCATGGGGTACGAACCTCATGCACTCTCAGTTCTTTTCCAAGAAATCCCTCTCCCCACCATGGAAATCCACTTGAAGAATCTGACTCAGGCTCGGGAAGAAGCACTAGCTGCTCACAACCTCGCCCAACATATCATGGCAAAATGCTCACTCAAACCCTTCATCCCATTTCAAAAAGGTGATAAGGTCTGGCTTGAGGCTCGGAACCTCCAACAACAAATCCCTTGTTTGAAATTAGCCGTGAAATGTGAAGGTCCATTCGAAATTGTCAAAGTACTGTCATCCTTGACATATCAGCTCCGCCTTCCCAAAATCTGGAAAATTCACCCCATGTTTCATGTCTCACTCCTTACGCCCTACCGTGAAACTGATGTCCA
>JBBPKE010000391.1:0-21288 GCA_038089095.1 Tylopilus orsonianus | reverse complement strand
ATGAAGGGAAGCGCGTGGCAGAAACCTTGACGTACGGTTTCCAGCATCAAGATGGTGTAGACGTGCGCGTGGCACGTATTTTCAATACGTATGGTGAGATTTCTCAGGCTGTCTAGGAAAACATCGGCTCATTCCGCTTCCCAAGGCCCTCGCAGTCAGTAATCCTCACTCCAGGGTTTAGCCGAGCTTACCCATCATTTTTTTTAGTGAATCCTGCTGACGGCCGTGTTGTCTCCAATTTCATTGTTCAGGCCCTACGCGGCGAAGACATCACCGTGTATGGTGACGGCACACAGACCCGCTCTTTCCAATATATTCATGATCTAGTGGACGGCTTAATTGCCCTAATGAACTCCAACGAGACCCGCCCCGTCAACATAGGAAACAGCGACGAGTTTACTATTGGAGAATTTGCAGAACTTGTTCAGAAGACCGTAGAGAAGGTTCAGCGGGAAGATGGCGTCATGCCTTCCCGTCTGTCGAAGATTGTTTATAGGCCTATACCCACAGATGACCCCAAAAGAAGACGCCCTGACACTACTAGGGCTAAAGAAACATTAGAATGGCAGCCCCGCTGGACCGTTGGTATGGGGCTGGAGGAGATGGTAAGGTATTACAAAGCCAGGATGGCGGAAGGAAGCATCTAGAGTTTATCACAATTTGTGACTATACCATAGATCTGGGCCATGTATACGCGCTGCAATATATGTTCGCCAAGTAACCCAAATTCCCGGGGGATCCGCTACAATACTTTACAGGATCCTAAGTACACAATAGGTCGTATTCAATGGAGTTGTTGAAATAGATGCTACTTTGAATAAATGGTCCATTGATTACATCTGGGTCGTAAGGAGTGACGTTAGCACAAACAGTAAGATATAAAGATACTTTTTGCACAACAGCTAGAATAACCTCGCAGGACTATATGTGACTCTTTTGTAATGGGATACCTTGCGAAGTGCCTTTAAGGGATGCACTTTGTGTGACGACTTTGGACATTGAGCCTTTAATGATCTGCTTTTCGACGGAATTGGTGTTGACCGTCGTTCTTCGCATACGGCCATCTTGTCTGACAGCTTCCGTCGTCAAATCAAGCCCATTTGCCGTCAAACTTCCTTCCAACGGCCGCTCTGGTGCTTCTCGGATCACCTCTTGCTGTGCAGCGACAAGCACCTCGGTATCTGAAAATGCGTGACTGACTGCACATCGGAATCAATATACCGTGACAACGCTTACCAACATGACTTATCCCCCGACTGTCACCATGAAACCAGTGATGAGATTGCCTTCGTTCAGAGTATCTGATGACAACGTTAACGTTAACACTGTGTCGTTTGTGAAAGGTAGCACATCCTACTTGCGTATTGGGCGGCCATCCCGGCCCAGTGGACAGTAGGCCTTGTCAATGTCCTTGGCGTAGAACTTGAGACTCTCAAGTTGACTCTTGGCGACTTCTGGGGTGACACACGAAAATGATAGCAATGACCTCGGATTCCGATGGGCGATGGACGGATCACCAACAAGTTCCGATAGCGTTTGCAGTGCCGTCCTCGTGCGGTCCAACTCTAGTAAGACTGCGGGTCGTAGATCCGACCGCGACCGGGGAAGCTGGGATAGGAATGCGGTAAAAACTCGATTGACCAGAGAAGCACTTCCGGAAATGATGGATATGCAAGCCTTGGCACCTAATACAAGTGGTCGTCTTATCGTCTCATTTACAGGCACACGAAGCACAAACCACACAAACCTCTGATCACATAAAAGCGAGGCTCCGCTCCCGTAGCATCTCTGATCTCGTCCCTCAATGATTCAGCATACGTGAGTGGTGCAACCTGGCTGAGCTCGTTCTTTGCAAAAAAGTTAGTTACGGGGCTATGTAGATGGTAATACACACTTGTATGATAAGGACGGGACATGTAATTTTTGCAAGCTCCTTCTTGTTAAGGCTCGTTCTCTGTAGATGTTCGAATGAGTTCCGATCCCAAAAGAGGGATCCCAATCCTACATTCATCATGATGTTGACGAGTTCAACAATCCGGAGCCGCTTCCCGGGTGGTGTTATTTTCTCCCAGTACGAGATTAACTGACTAAGGTGTTAGTCCGGGGAAGATTCAACAACCCATGCAGACTAACACTGTCTTGAAGATCAATATTGTCGGTCTGAGGGCTCATATGAGTGGTCGTTGCCCACAATGAAACATGGGTGTCTTACTTCGCCGGTCATAAA
Organism: Tylopilus orsonianus; assembly: GCA_038089095.1. Taxonomy (NCBI): domain Eukaryota; kingdom Fungi; phylum Basidiomycota; class Agaricomycetes; order Boletales; family Boletaceae; genus Tylopilus; species Tylopilus orsonianus. The sequence goes on along the minus strand of JBBPKE010000391.1, from coordinate 19,061 downwards.
GTGAACGACTTCACTCCCTGCATGTTCGAATGAATCCAGGTCTGGCGCATAACACCATAATTGGAGGAGTTCGTCATATGCGTTGAAGACCCACTTGAGTCTGAGTATGTCAATATCCGATCGGGTCACACAAGCGCTGAGCCATACTCTGTTGGTGGTGGTACATTACAAAGGGTGAGGCTTAAGACATATTCGGGCCATCTTGAAAAGGATTAACTCGAGACGCTCGACGCGACATGGCTGTACGCACAGTGCAGTGAGTCTCAAGGCGGCATTAACGGCTAAACATTCGAATGCAAGAAAATGGGCAGGAGGTACACGGAGCGCCTGTAAATCAAATTAGTGCAGGAAAGAGCTGGTTTGTCACGCAAGATCCTACTCGTATTACCGACGCAAGGTCAGCAGCATCCACATAACAATCGTGTAGTGCACTGGGCCGGGCACGCGAAAGACCCTGGGTACGTTGATCGAACGCAATGAGATTGTAGTCCGAGCTCAGTCTTGGGTCGTCGAAGTGCTTGTCGAGCCAGCTCGAGTCGAGGAAAAGTGGGTGGAGTACCACGACGGTTGGTTTCTCTGGGTCAAAGCTCCCTACGTTCCCATAAGGCGAATTTGTGATGTACCAGATCGACACATGGTCGTCGTGGGACGGTAAGTGGACAAGAGGCATATAGAGCGTAGGGCGCAGCGGAGGAACCCTCTGGGCGCGGGAAGAAGCGACGGAGACCTACCGATGTAGTTTTATGTACAGATATGACAAGAGGGTAGGTAGGTCCTCACCCATCGGCGGTTGAGCCCTGAGGCCAGAGGAATCATTTTTTAGGGTCATATAGCCGACGTTGCCTGACAAAATTATGTGACAGATCCCGCGGATTTCGAACCTGCCCCTTGGTCCATGTTATGTACACCAGGGACAGTGCCACTGCTCACAAAATTTGAGCTACGGTTGCTAACTCGCTCCCGAGCAACGCGCAGCTTAGAACGCTCCAGCTGTCTGACGCCAGTGGACGTCTCTTATCCTAGCAATCAAGTTTTATCCGGCTTGTCAACTTGAACCCTGATTGACGTTAGACCGTGAGCCCCAGTAGCCGGGCTAGTGGAAAAGAAGCAGCATTTTCCAGCTGAATTTGCCCACCAACGGTCATATCTTTCAGTGATTCCGTAAGCTGCCTGCGCCACACGGCGAGCTCGATAGTCGAGACCCGAGCCTTGCTATACACTGCAAAAAGTCCCGGAATCCCCGCATAATATCGCCGAACGTCCCGACTCGAAAGTGTATCACGCAAGTTTCTCTCAGAAGAAAAGGTAGCATTGCTGCCTCACGGCCACAGTAACAAGGCGCAATGTTAACGCCACGAAGGTGCTTCTAGACCCTCTCTCCCTGTCTCCCCCGCCCGGGACCGACTATAGACCTCTCGTACACCCCCCTGACAATTGGGTGATGCTACTGCGAGAGGACCAAGGGAAAGAGCAGATAGCGTCACCCTTGGCCATCATTCCATGGAGATCTCATTCAAGTGCATCTCAATCAAAAGGGTGCTTACTAGTACATGTGGAGTGATTCACTTGCTTCACCCTACAGTCCTTCTAGAACTTGGACCACCTTCCGTTGCTTCTGTTACGGCAAAATATGCTCCTTGTGTGTCATGTTGGATCATAGTACGCAACGCATACTCACCTGATAGTTGGCCTGGGAAGTGGTCGGAAACATGGTTGGGACTCCGAGGCTTTCTAGTGCTGCTTGTTGCTTCTGAATGAGGGTATCCCAAGCAAATAGAACTCGTTCCCTATCGAACTTCCGCAGGTCTTTACGATATGCATCGTTCATCACCTGTGTCAACGGTTGGTCAGGAAGTTCATCATGGGCAAGTGCTGAGTCTCGAACATCGGCCTCATGCTTCGATAACCCTACACCAATCAAAGTAGCTCTATCATGAAATGAAAATAAGCAATGAAGGGACCACGAAGGGCATTACATACTTGGTGCGAGCAATTTTGACCTTTTCCTCATGTCTCTTATGTATACCCTGCCTTTCTTCCCACAACTGTTGCTCAAGGTCGTTTTGTTCTTGCCGCAGCTAGGTGCCGCTTCAGTGACTAGTGGGAATATACATGATATATGGCTCGCACACGGGAGATGACCGCAAGGAAACCCGGATCACTTGCAAGCTGTGTCAGATGGGGTAGTGCCTGTTGAAATGTCATGGAGCGGGTGTCCTGATCATGCGTGGATGACGTTGGTACAACGGGTTGCGGAGGGCAGCGTCCTGGCGATGTAAGAGATAATTCCTGTGATGGTTTCGCAATGTTTCGTGACGGTTGATGAGCCGTGCGCGCACTTGATACTGGCGGCGTGTTGATGACGACGGGTGTCGTCGACGTTCTCAACTGCGAAAGCAAAGAAGCTACTGAGGCTGGCGCAGCGATGTCGGACGATTGAACAGCCCGTTCGCCTTGCACATCCTCCAATGTACTTGCAGGTGGCTCAGAGGCCGCTATCTGTGGGTCCGAGCCGATATATGATGAACTTGAGTTCAGCGTGTCCTGCCACGCCTGAGAAGCTCCCAATTGATCAAGCAGGGCTTTGATTGCTGTGGGATCCTGAACAACTTCAGTCGCATCTGGCCTGCTGTCCGTATGGTGATCACTCACGTTAATGTCGGAATACATCGTGGGATGGACACCGCTGCGAGTTGCGTGATACCGGTGCGAACTCTTCGAGTGCGAATGGGACAGCCAGACTATAGCGCACGAATGATGCTGAACATGAACCGTTAGGCTGGTTTAGCAATATGGGGCAGGCCGTCCGCGTCAAGTTTGTTGCATGGCGTTTTGCATTGCCATCATGATGTACATATTTGGCGGCGCTGCGTCCGTAAATTTGACGTCCAGGCACCATGGTCGTTTCGGACCACGCCATATTATCGCACTGAGGTCAGACCAAATTATGTGACGCGCTTGTACATGTTGGACAAGAATTTTTTATGTTCATTTGAAACAATCCGACGACGCTATATATGACAGGTTTTAATATCCCTTGCATGCTGGACCTATCAAAGCTGCGATGAAGGTTATCGCCAGACGATCACACAGGCGGTTCAGGGCGTTCCTGATGGTCCGGAAGATTTTTCTCGACCGGTGCATCGGAAGGGTCCACTTGGCTAGCAATAGTGAGCAAGGAAATTCAAGCGGGACCTTGGGTGCGAGCCGGGACGGTGGATACAAGTCAATTGGTTCCGTGAAAGGCGGGCCATCGGCAAAATGCTCGGTAGCTGGAGTGATCGAAGTGTGAATGGGCTTCAAGTTGGTGACAGTAGGGCGTGAGAAGTGGTTTCCCTGTGTATGCGTGGGAATATGCTACATGTGGCGAACCCAAGGCATCCAAGATGAGAAAACGCGGTGAGTTCGCGGACGCTGATAGTGAGCAGAATTATGATCAGTGTGCGTGCTCGCCGGTGGGCTATGACGGTGATCGACGACCAGTGACACGTTGCCAGGAATGGCGGGAGACAACCTGTCGCAAGGGACGCGCCGGGGGCCATGGCGAGCGCTGAGGGCGGTCAATGAGTCATGGGGAGTTGCCGAATGTGTCTGCCCTGGCAACGCGGTGCTGTGAGTCAAGTGCAGCAGGCTGGTCGAGGACGACGGCCGGAATACGTCTTTGGGCTCATCGATGCGGCGGCGGCTGTGGCGGCCGGCAGTTACGGCAAAAAATAATGAGACAATAAATAATTCGAGATTTCCACGCTACCGAACCATTCTCTTCTGCGCCCCGTCAGTGTTGCCCTCATCAACGACCCTCTTCCTCGTTTCTTCCCTTCTCCTCCTCTTCATTTCACCCATCTTGTTCCTTGTAGTTCTCTCCATTCCCGTCGCCTCTCCTTTGTTTCATTATGTCCACCGATCGCACAGATTACCCGCCACAAGCAACCTCGTCCCACATGATGAAGACTACCAAGCGCGGGAGACCCTTCCTCAAGGTATCTTCCTCCCCCCCTCCTCGTTCCCCGCCAATCTTCTCTTGCACAGGATACTCTCGATCTCTTTGCGACCCTCGTCGTATCGCTTCAGTTGACAACCCACAAACAGTATTTCCGCACCTTCCCCAATTCATTCTCTACGTGAGCCTCCCCCTTTCTCCCTTCCTCGTCCCTCTCCTTACCTTCTCTAGCGACGAGGCGGCCCAAAATTTGGCTTCCTTGAAGTTTTCCCAGTCCAACCGTGGGCCGGACCCAAGAGACAGATCACGAATAGTGACGACCACCACCACGACCACCTTCTCTATGACCCGTGAGATGGCAAAGGCGATGTGCCAGCATTTTATGGATGCTCGTTTGATCGAAAATGCCGCTGATCAGGGGTCAAACTTGTTCAAGGATCGTGGCACGTATGTCCTCACGCCAAAGGGTCTCCACGTCCTCGAACGATTCATATCGAAAAATGGCATCAATTCCGATCACCTTCAACCCGTATTCGCCTCGCAGCCTATTTGCATCAAATTACTTCACCTCGAGCGCCGGACTGCCGATGACGAGATCATCGTCACCCAGTCCGTAATAACCGCCCTCTTTCGTCGGTTTGTCGGACGCCAGCCCAATTATCCTTCTCAAAATGCTACCGCGCCGCAGGATGCTTTTCAAGAGTACCACGAGCGATCCAAAGGTGTGCAACTCATGGACGTGCAAGAAAAGGCACAGCCCCTCCTGGGTAGAGCAACAGTCGTGCACAGACACTGTTTTGCTGCCGTTTCTGCGCTCGAGTGGCTTTGTGACTTCACATCCGTCGTCGGGAGGGAGGAAGCAGCCGAGATGGCCGCGCAGTTTGTCCGTTTTGGCCTCATCACTTTGGTTAGCGACAAGAGGAAGAATAACGATTCTGCCATCATATTCACTGTTCGGGGTTCTACTCCTGGAGGCAACTCCCCTGTTAGTGTGAGTGGTATTTATTAGCACTTTTCTAGCATCGCAGGTTGTCTTATCTTCGTCGCTTTCAAGCAACACGGCGAATTCCGATGCACTGCCAAAGCCATCTATAGAATTACCGACGAGGGGAGACGAGTTGCTCAGTGGGAGGAGCATTCATCCTCTCCTCACAGCTCCGTGACCAATCTACATGACCGCTCTTCGCTAGAAAGTACTGTTATTGAGGGTGCGGTTAAATCAGGACCGGAGGCCACCGTCAGTGCTGCGGATGCTAGGATTCATCGCCGGATATCAATGGCCGAGAGACTCAACAGTGCTTATACCGAAGCGAAAGAATCCAAGGAAGTCAAGGCAAGCGTCAAGAGCAACACCGAGCGTCTGAACCAAATCCTTGAAGAGCCGTCCTACCGAGCCCTCTTCCGTGATTTTCTTAAAGCCAATTTTTGCGAGGAGAACCTCGCATTCTGGCTGGATGTCGAGGACTTCAAACGTAAATTCAATACCACTTCAAGTGCCCAGGCGAATGTCCCCGCCAATCGTGGAGTCAGAGGAACACCTGGTCAAGCAGCCATGGAACGACACCACGAATCACTCATCCAGACGGCCTTTCAGATCTACAATAAGTATCTTGCTCCTTCGAGTCAGAACGAACTCAATATAGACCATGGCCTGAGGCTCGATCTTGCAAGTTACTTGAGCGACGTCATGACCAACTTGAATGGTAAAGCCTTTGACGGGCAGGTTGATGCTAGCCAAGCCGGCGCTTTCAATGCGACCCAACTGCAGATGCTCATCAAGTTGTATTCCCGGATTCAAACGCACGTACTTCGTTTAATGGCCATGGACTCTCTGCCCAAGGTATGCCACTGCACGCATCGACTAGACGAATTCACTCATGTTTGTGTCGTTCAGTTCATCAAAACCCCGCGCTTCATTGAAGCTACGCAATGGCTTGGAGGTGATGCATCTGAAGACATCCAGTTTCTGACAAGCCCTCCTGCACCGCCCGGTCTAGGGAGCGAAGAGACTGGCGGCGCGTATATTACGGTGTCCGCGAAAGCCACTGAACGAGAACAGAGGCAGCACCAGCTTCCTGGCTCCTCCACGACTTCATGAGTATCATTGCAACAGTCTTTTTTCCTCGTTTGTCGTCAGCAGACTCTGCTCTACTATTACCCCACATACGATATCCTCGCATCCTTCCTTTTTTTTTTTCGTCACACCGGGTTTGGTATCTGTTCATCACCCAATTTGTTGTTACTCTGCATTTCTTCCTTAGCCTAGGAGCCCCGTCTTCACTAGCAGTAATCTTTACCATCACCCAGTTCTTTCCCGTCATGCTTTAACACTATTCTCGCTGGCGTTCACTATTTGCATCACGAAGGCTCCCTACGTCCTCGTTCCATGGCGGTGTACACTCTATCTTATAACTATATGCATACCTACTGCCTTTCGCACAGAGGTGCACTCTTAATCCATGGCCTCCGTGCCCTTTAGCATGGTATTGTGGCAACTGAGTGCTTTTCTTGGGAATTCGGTGTGAACCATGCCGAACCAAGCTTACATTAGTTTGTGACTGCGGCCGTGCAGGCGTATCAGTTTATACTTCCAGCCACGATGTCCTGGATCTGGAATCCTGACGGTAGTGCTTCAAAGCCACGACCAGCTGAAGAAATGGTACCAGACCCTGTAGACCCCAAAAGAATGGTATCCAAGAAGGCTGCGAACCAACCCTTCCTAGCGTACGTGTACTAGCTGTGCAGCATCTCTACGAGTATTCAACTGTCATGTACTAGCTACCAGGAATACAAACTCGAACAAGAGAGACTTCACCAAGCGTGGCTCGAACGCCGGAAGGAGCGCGAGGAGAAGGTTGCGCGAGGGGAGAAGGTCGGCCCGGAAGAGCGAGATCCAACTGCTCAAGAAGAAGTCGGCTTGCTTGGCCTCGTCAAGTTCATCGTCTACCTGTTGCTTATTGTCATGTTGGCTGGCAAGTTCTTTACGGGCAGCTTCCTGTGGGAGTATGATGGGAAATGGGCCAGATTGAAGACGTATTGGCCGGTGAATACGCTTCCATTCTCCACCTCCCGCTACTATTGTATCTCACATCCTTGGCCTCCGCGTGTTATAGGAACCCAGCGGCCGTCTATTTTCGGAAGCACACCTCGCCACCTTTGACGGGACGGACTCTAACAAGCCTGTATACATTGCGGTAAGATGTGCGCTTCGTCGTTCTACCAGCGATTACTCAACGAAGAGATAAACTGACGTGAAGATTGACGGGGAAGTCTATGACGTCTCGAGTAATAGACGAACGTATGGCCCGGGGGGTCCATACCACAGCATGTATATCCCGTCCCATTATTCTTTTCCGCGGTATTTTGACCAGTGGCGGTGTGCAGGGCTGGCGTCGACGCGGCGAGGTCTTTTGCGACCGGATGCTTCGCGACGCACCGTACACACGACTTGCGTGGATTGAGTGACCAAGAGATCAGTGTGGGTTTTTCTTTCATTGATCTAATATTGGTCGTCATGACTGCTTTCATTATGGTAGGGTATCCAACATTGGAAGAAATTCTTTGCGGACCACAAGACGTATTTCAAGGTAGGGAGGGTCCTCCATCCACCTATCGATCCGCAGAGCCCTATTCCGGAACACTGTGATCCCAAAAAAGAACAAACCGCACATCCAACAAAAAGTACGGATGGCGGCAGCAAACCTTGGGCCCAGTCCAGTTCCTCGATGAATGGCAAAGCAGAGCATCAGGAATTGTAGATTAAAGCACATCTACTTTAATTTTAAGATGCTATCATAAAGGAACGATGGACATGCAAGAAAAACACGATGGACCGAAGGTTAATTTGTACCGAGTTCCTAACTTGTCATAAATGGTCATATATACGTAGTCCCTGAAGGATGTGCCGAGCGATAAGGTATGTTGCCTTCGGGAGGAGGATTTTTACATTTGCCTCAAGCCTGCCAAACACAAACCATGAGTCCAAGCAGTGCCAAGTTTGCCGGCACAGTCTAACCTACCTGAGAGGGCGCCCCGTGTGTCATGAAGTAATTCCTTAGGATTGGGAAATCGGCAATCGAGCCATTTACCATGGATGAAAACGGACTCTCTCGATACTTTGCGACAATAATGTTGCCACGCCATGCGATTGACTCTCGAAAAGCCCTCCCTTGAATCTCTCGAATGCCTTTGTTGATCGGGAAGGGCATGCCGTCACGCGAAACGACGGGATAGAAGACGACGTAAGGTTGAGCAAACTTTTTGTTCATTCCGTCAAGCGCCTCAACCAGCTTTGAGATAGTTGTCAGTGGCGTCTAGCTAATTCCGTCCGACTTACATGATAATGCCATGCGCGAGGACCGAGGCCCTCCGCGATGTAATCCATGTAGACCTCTGGGTGGGGCATCCGAGCAGATAAGTTACTATGAGGAGCATGAGGGTCAGGCATGGACGTCGGACTCGTCATGAGCGCAACCATGTGGGGGTTGCGACCATCGGATGGAACAAGAAGAGCTTGAAACGATGTTAGTTGGTCCATGAAAAACTACGAACAAAGAGAAGAGTGCGAGATAAATGTAGGTGAGTAGGCAGGGAATAAGGTAGCTGGTTGTAGACCCGTGTCGAGGAAATGGTAAAATACTTTTGGGATGGCGGAGCAATCAGAGATTACTTATATATGCCTCTGAAACGAGGGTCAGGGTGATGTCCGAAAGATCATATAGACTAAGGAGAGCAAACGCAGTGGATTCAGCATAGCACGAGGTGTCACCGATCACAAAAATCGGCACGCCGCGCGAGCGAGTTCGCGGTGGCGCCCTAGGTGAGCAATTTCATGTCAATGTGCAATATAGCGAGAAGTGAAACAAAGGGCGCGCTGCGAGTAGGGGTGAAGCGGAAGTATAAGAGACACGAAGAAGCAGAGGAATGTCGGCCATCAATGACGGCGACGTACCAAGAGTTTGGTTAGGATCCGAGCTTGGAGCGGAATGGATGTAGATCAATTTGTCCAACCGAGTCACTGGAGCCGGGTTCATGTTCATCACCTCGCTAGATCGGGCAACTGAGCGCAGTAACAGCTCCCGGTCCAGGCCGGACGATCGAGGCAAAAAAAAAACGTTGACATAAAGTGGGTTCTGTACTTCAACTGCTGACACCTCAAACTGAGTCCGAGTCAGCCTTTTCACGAGGTGTTCTCGTTGGGATTGACAGCTTTAGGGTCGTCAAAATCACCACTTCTGCCGATTCTGGTTTCCTTCCAGTGCAGAGTCAGGCGCACTGTGGATCTCGCCCTCGATCGTATCTGTGCCAGTGCAGCATCACCCCCAGGCTTTCCGTTCATCACCATGCAGATGGGCCCTGCATCACTATACTCCGCCAACCAATGCGACGCGCGTTGGCTAGGGTCCCGCTCCTGCTGTCGATTCTCTGAACACCAGATATATTAAACACACCAGGAGTGCGTTCGCATTTACTCCGCGAGCGGATGTAGTAGGTGGATCCATAAGACAGGTTCCGTTGTTTGTGCACAATTTGATCAGATCTTTCTGATTCCAGAGCCTAGGTGCGGAATGATATTCATCGGCATCCGTTTTGAAATTATCAGTGTCAGTCTACTAAATGACGGCCACTCGAAGCACGATGTTGTCTTTGTTTATCCTAGTGCGCGCACGCACGCTGCAAGTCCCCCTTTCCATCATGTCATCTGGCTGTGCACATTCTCCTTTGAGTTCTTGAAATCTTCGGGTTGCCAAGCATGCTCATCTCACGGGGTGTCCCTACCTCGCTGAGGGTTCGACCAGGTGATTGTATTTCTTATACAGTATACCTTGTCTGCTGAGTCCTACCTAGGGCTCTTTGCCATTCTTCATCCCTGATGAGCAGCGACACACTCCAGCAGAGCGACCTTCAACTCATCTCAAGTGGGGGACAATGTGCACGCCGTGACCTATATTCATGCCAGTGTGACTACCCAGCCTACACACCGCAGCCACCACGCCGGTACCGCTCGCAAGACGATTCCGGGAAGTGACGTTACGTTTATAGGTAAAGCGACGTGTCACCAAATAGTCTGGCAGTCATGTCCGTGTGACGTACAACGAACTCGTGAACGCTTGCATTTCACTTTTCCCTCATCTTGGCTCCGTGAAGTTTTGAATCACAATTCCTTAGGCGATCCGCTTTTCCAGATTCATGAATGTGCCCTTTGAGATTCGAGTCGGCTGCATGCTGTAGGGCTGCTCGCGGAGTGAATGACTACTTGGATGTTCTGCTGCCATCGATTCTTCTGGATTCTCGGCAGGGTAATTTGCTCTTCGGCACTCCCTGGACACGATGCACCGCTGACCTCTCGTTGTCGTTCGCTTTCTTGCGTTTCAGAACGGTACTCGCTTGGTGAGCTCTGAGAATGATTTTACGAGACTCGGACAAGTATTATGCAAGCTATGGTTTTAATTTCGAGAGTGAATGCAGGGCCCCAGCAGCATCATGAAATTCCTGAACCAATTACTACTTGGAGCGTGTGGGAGAAGGCCATCTCTTGATGCCCGGGGGGTTCCAAGAAATGTATCTAGCTACTTGGTCACTTTAAGCTATTTCTAGATCTGCCTAGGGCGTCAGTGCTAGCATGCAGTCTTCCCCACTGCATGTCTTAGGGTCATTATACCATCGTCATGCATAGTAGACAGTGACGCGGGAGACTTTTCTTGTTCAATTGTTCACGCACCCGTTGTACGTGCGGTCACTGATCAAGTTTCAAGGGCTTATTTCAGAGCCGCAATCGACTGCAGTCGCCCCAGATAATTCATTCGCACATTGTGTCAGAAATTCATTGCAGCCATATAGCTCTCGCCTACTCGGTTGTTACGTATTGTCCGCCGGCTCATAGATAACACATCTAGGTTTCATGGACTCATAATGCAAGCTTAGAGAGTAAAGCACTCCAGACTTGTACTGGTACTGTTTTGTGTTTCGGACAAGAAACTTGTTCGTTCCCGAATAGGCAGGTATGGTTGAGCGAGCGCCCAAAGGGTCAAAGCAAAATTGACTTTGCACGTCCCCGTGAGTTGGCTTGGTTCGGTATAGTCTCGCGATGGCCATAGGTTCCATCCTGGTTTCCACCCACCTTTCTACCCTCTTCCCGTCCGCCAATGCGCTGTCAGTTGTTCTTCAGTCCTCCCACCGGAACATTGTCACTCCTTCGCCAACCGCCGATGTAGATTTACATCCCGAACACGCGTCTTTCGCGTCTGTTGTACATTTACAGCACGTTGGATCCTTCCTCCTACGCGTGCTGCACGGGGGTCTGATTGTGGAGCTCGTCTCATTGTCAACGCAAGCTTCTCCAATTCGTTTCGTATTTCCTGTTCCCGTTCTCTCCGCACCAGCTATCCTCGCGGCTGCCGAACAGGAGCTCCATTTATTGGTTGTTACGGTCACGGGTTCCTTGTATCGTTTGGTGTTACCAGCGGCAAATTCCAACCTGCTCTGGCATGATCAGGTGCCTGCAAATTGGTGCAGGGAGTACATCATCAAGAGCGCCACTGATCTCTCTAGGGGCGTCGTCCAAGTACAGGGTATTCACTGTGTAGCAATTGGGTTAAAAAATGGGTCCCTTCTTCGTATAGAATCGGAGCGGATTGGAGACGATACATGCGATGGTACGTGGTTTCCACTGGAGTCTGAATGTGTATTCAGTCTTCGTAGATCTTTGGACGGAAACTCTCGGCCAGCCAAAGTCTTTTTTTGGTGCCTTTGCTTCTTACATTCCTGGGCTCCAGCCTGGTCCGAATGCAGCACCGGAGATACTTTCTGTAGCGAGTCTCCCTCAACCCACAGATCTCAGTCACACCTGGACTCTTTCCCGGGATCGTGCCCTTCGCCTCTGGACCGTAAAAAGTGGTTGCGTTGCTTCCAAGGCAATTTCAACTCGAGTAACTGGCCAACCAACTTCGTCTAGCGCCACCATATCCGAGCCCTTAGATGCCGAAGCACGGAATCTTCTGCGTATTTGCTCCGGTGGGACCAATGATGAAAGCACGTTCGCCATCGCGTTTACCCCAACATCAGCCGACTCTCATTCCGGTGGATATTTCCAGATCTTCGACTCAACGGCCGATCAACTGCGGGAAGTTGGAATCATCGAGTGTTCTGCCGCCAGTGCTCACTGTCACTTGCAAGATTTCATAATTAATGACGGCGTGTTGTACGTGCTATGGGGACGTCAAGGTTGCTCAATGATGGAGCGAACCCCCTTAGTTCTAGGGAACCTCAATGCTTCTGATAACACAGCGTGGGTCACATCCACCCATGGGGAGGAAGCGGACTTGACCCCTGCATACCTGGAAGAACTTCTTTGTTCCCCTGGTTCACTCACGGAAAAATTCATAGAAGCGATTCTCCGGCCAGGGGTGTTCTCCCCCCTGACTATTCGCACTGCCCTCGAACAGTACATAGACGCTTGTCTGTCCCTTCCTGGCCCTCCCGCTTCAGAACTCACGACGTCGTATGCAACTGTGGTTGAGAACATTATTGCGGCCGTGGGTTGTACTGTCTCTCTTGCACGAGACCCCCATACTGGTGCAATGCAGTACGACCGCTATTGGAGTGCACTCAAGCGGGACTGGGAGGGATTTATTGCTCGCTGTCGTGAGGTAGAGCGTGGTGCACGATGGCCGCTCGCGCTCTGTGTTTGCCACAGTAGCGAGGGTGTTGTTGTGGTCGAAAGAGAGCGGATTAATACTCTTGCAAAGGAGGATCTCCCAATTGCCATCCATAGGCACCTCAGCGATTCTCTTGCTGTTGACTCTCATTTTGCCATTCTCGACATTGCATGGACCCTTTGCTATAAAATCGGGCCGGAGCTTCTCCGCAACGTGGAGACCAGGGTTATCGATGTTCTCCATCAGGAAATCGCTTTCTCTATTGTGGATATCCTTGGAGACCAGGTAAAACGATTGGACTTCAAGGAATACCTTGACGATAGTACTCAAAACTGGATTATTGGAAGGTTGCAAGATATCGAAGATCTTGACAAGGATATCAGAATCACCCTTGATCTTGTTGCCGGCTTCGATCTCCAGGTCAAGCGGGAGGAGGATGAAGTCGAGCTACTTCTCCCTCCTACAAGGTCTGAATGGAGGATTGCTTTGTCTGCGGCCTATGTTTCCACTTCTGTGCACGCTCGCTACGACATCTGCGTGGCCTTGATGGTCCTGCTCTTCTTCCTCGCTGATGATCTTAAAGAGTGGGATCAATCTACGTTGGAAGAAGTGTTTGCCGTTTTCAGAGGGCTCGCTATGCTACGTTGCGCTGCGCGTCGGCCAGCTGCCGACGGCGCTCAAGATCCTAGCCAGTCAAGCGACGCGAATACGGACGACATGATTGCACGCATGAACAACATGCAAATGTCTAGGAATCATTCTTACTTTGCTTCAGCGTGCTCCCTGGTGCATCGTCTGATTGCTCAAACGGGCGAATGTAATGAACTCCCTGGCTCAGCCCACCAATTCCTAGATACCACTGGTCTACTCCAATCTACTTCCCCCGCACATGCCACTGTGTTCGAGGTACAGTTTTGCGACGGTCTTCGTAGTTTGGGGTATCCTGAAGTTGCCCGAGAGATGCTTGCATGGCTGCCGCGAACCCCTGGTGTTGTTTTTGTCACTGCGCAGATCAACGTTGCACTCGGCCGAGCGGATGATGCTGCCAACATGATGGAAAAAGTTGCTGCGTGCTTCGGTATGTTACAGAACTCCTTCGCTGGCCATTTTTTACATTAAGCTTCCCAGGTCTCGAGAGCGGGCTATCGTTCGAGGATGCCGAGGCACTGTCTTCTGTCCTTCCTGCAAAAGCTCTATATGACTCGGATTTCTCGTTCTATTTAGAAGCAGCTACGATTTTTAGGTCAAATGGTCTGACGCAGCACGAGGTTTCCTTTCTTCGTCTTGGCTTATCAGTGGCTCCCCCTGGGGCTGACACGGCGGACATATGGTATGGCCTTATTCGAGGATACATAGATCTTTCCTCCTGGGAACGGGCCTATTCATCGATCCTCGCGGCGCCATTTGATAGCGTGTAAGACAACCCACTCGCGGGTATTTGCATGCGATTTTCTGACGGGATCCATATAGGAAACGGGACTGCACCTCCCAGCTCGTATATCAGATGTGTGAAGAGGGTGCCATTGAAATGCTGGTTTCCCTGGATTTTGCTGGTTTCGCTTCTGAAGTAGACGATGCCCTTGCGTTTAAAGCACGCAATACCGATCCTCGTGCTCGTCCCTTCTACTCCAGAATCCTATACACGTGGTACACACGAAGAGGGGACCATCGAAGCGGTGAGATTCCATTTTTCCTTGCTGTTCATTTGAGTCACACATCTGAACCCTCGATTTCTCAGCCGCCCGAACAATGTATCAACGTGCACGTAAACTGCAGGAAATCTCCGGCAACACCGCTGACGTGATCTCACTGCTGGAAGACCAACTGGAATCCTATTTGCTCGCGATCAACTCGCTGTCCCTTCTCGAACCAAAGAATGCATGGATTGTTGTCCAACTGCCTGCTTCAATCGTCAAGGGCTTCGAGGTGAATGCCGATCTTCATGTGACCATTTCGTTTTGCTAATCCTGTGATCATAGTCCCGTAAACGACGGAAATTGGCACAAAACTTGCCGCTTTCGACTACTAGCGCTGATTCAGAGATCGTAGACCTCGATGACCTCCGTTTCGAATACACATTGTTATCCGCAAGGCTGCGCCTTATTCGACGTGACTCGACTTTGCTCTCTGCTCCAGGTGAATAAATACACAAGGGATTTTTTCATTTCATCAATGGTAAACACCTGACCATTTACGTCGCAGACACACTGTTGTCGCCATCTCTCATAATCCTACGGCTAGCACAGGCCAATCAATTCGAACTCGCGATTACAACGGCCCGAGCACTCAGTGTGGATATGAGTGAACTTTTTGCCACTCTCGCGGGGCAATGCATGAGGCTATCACGAAGTCTGGACGGTGTTTTGTATGTTGTTAGTCTGGTCGATCCCGTCGTACTGACGCCTCCTGGCAGGCAAGAGACAGCCGATTGGCTACTGACGGATAATGTTTCTTCCTGGCCTGGAACACCCGCTGATCGAGGGTGGCGGTACCTCAAACTGGCTCTAGAACGATATGACGGTGCAGACACAGACTTTCGGTACACCAAAGCGGTTTTGGAGGCCATTTTATCACATGACAGGACCTCGCCCCCTGTGCCGTGGATTATACGCACACTTGAGGTCAGTCTTTCTCTATATTCGGTGCCGCGCTTGGTCGTGCTCACTTTTCTCTTGCTTTTTTATTTTTTATTTCGCTCTGTTCCTCTTCGCGTTCCCAGGACCACCATCACGAATACCTTATCCGAACAAGTCTCCGGTTTGATCTTCTCGAGAGCGCCCTGGAACATACGCTATCGCTCGTTCGCAAGGTTAGCCAAGGTTGCTGTATTTCATCTGCCGAGACTCATTCATACCTTGATTGTGTGTTGTACCCCCACGCGCACCCACAGGCGGACGCTGCGCTCTCACGCGTACCACCGAAAACGTCCTGTACAACTTGGCTGCCTTACACGCTCATTGATCAGGTGCTCGTTGCGGCGGCCTCGCAGAACGATCTGGGGCCCCGTGGGCAGGCGCTTCGACGAACGCTACAGACCGAGATTAGCAATCGCGTCAAGCGAGTACAAAAAATGAGCAAGCTTTCTCAGTGATCCCAAGCTTTTTTTTTTTTTCCTATCACCCTTTTTTTTTTCTTTTTTCTTTTTTTCCCCTAGGCCTTGTCGAACGTGCGCCATTTTGATCCAGACCGTCGGACGGCTGAGGCCATGTTGGGGCGCACCGCCCCAGCCGTGTGCTTATCTATATTGTCGTGCGTTTTCATACACGGACCGGAAGAAGTGAAATGAAGTGCTTCTTTCCTTGTTGGAGTGACGCGTGCCGGCAGGGTCGCTGACTAGAGTGACTAGGGGCAACTGAATGCGGTCTGCTCTTCTCTCGGGAAATGAAGTTCCTGACGAGTCTGCGAAAAAAAAACCAGGAGCGTCCGCTTTCACACTGCAACCCAGGTTTCGTGACGCGTGCATGCCTGATACAATACAACATGGGGATATAGTGATGAGTGGTAACTGTGAGCGAAAGCAGTTCGAATATGTACACACGACGGGAAAACAGTTAACAAGTGGATATACGTGTATTACTATAAGGGTGCGTGACAGAAGGAAATAGATAAGTGGGTATTGAGAGCGATGAGGGAAGGCAGGCAGCAATTGCCGTGCATCACCACGAATACGTACAAGGAGCACACTGGCAACTCGAGGGGAATTTGGGGGGAGAGCAACCAACAAACCAAAACCAGAGAATCCGTCCTGTCTTTTTACATAATCCGAGTTCTTCCCCATCAAGCTATCGTTTGGGAGGTCGCACAATCAATGCCGATCGCCCGTGTGTCGTGGGTGTTGCATCACGTCAAGAAATCGGGCCCACTCTGCTTGACTAAGGGAGGCGCCCCACATGGTCTCCTCTTCCGCCTGCGGCGGATACGAGTATGGGTATCGTCCAAGGGTAGGGTCACCCGACATGTAAGGTTGCCGCGAGGGGTCAGCGTATGATTGGCGTGTTGCATCGACAAAGTTCCGTGAAGAGGATGCGTCTGGGTAGGAGGGTCGTGAGGGGTATGATTCAGGGTAAGATGTAGTCGCGCGGGCATCAGGGTATGGATTTCCAGAGACAGTTCCGGAGGGACGAGCCGTGTCACCATAAGCATGGCGTTCTACGGTATAAGTCGCCCTAGATGGGTCTGGATACAATTGCGGTTGGGGTTGTGGAGGTTGGGATTGAGCGTACGTCAGAGGAGAAGAACTGGTTGGCCCAGCCACAATCCCTTGCGTCGGTATCGACTGGACAGGAGAAGCCTGAACATTCGCGTATCCGACGAGCGAGGAGGACGAAGAATTATTTGTTGTCTTGCTAGACCCCGTTCCGTAATCCACTGACCCTCTGGGCTGACCGTTGCCTCCTTGTGGACTCCCAGAGTTGCCGGTGGCAGGTGAACTTAGATATCCCGGCGCACTGGGTGAATCAACGGCGTTCACCCTGGGATACTTTGGAGAATCGTGATAGGGGAAGGCGAGCGTTTTAACGAGGCTCAGCACACGGCTTTTCATGCGCTCGCGCTCCTGTTCGTCTTCATTTGCAAAATCTTGGCCATACAGCGGCGCGAGTGCGTGGAGAATATCGAGCGCTTTATCTGCGACAGGCGTGCCTCGACTGAGCTCCAGGGTCGTCAAGGCCTTCTGTATATTTCCCCGAAATAACGAAGCGCCAGGTTGGTCGGGGTTTGAAATCAGTTGGAAAGAGAAAAACATGGCAGAGCTGAATACGTGGAATGGACCCCAGTTCATGTGGCCAGGAACTGCCAACGTTGCATTGGCAAGGAAGTCAGGGCGTGCTTGACCGACTAGCGTGATCAGCTTATCCGCAGCGCCAACGGCAATATCCAGCGACATGAGGTGGCGCTCGCGCTTCGCGTCCTTTTCTTTCGAGGCCTGCTTATCGCCAGTTTTGAGTGACGGCGCAGATGCGTATGGCCGGTGAAGGGTAAAGCGAATATGGTAATAGCTCATGCGGATGATAACGCTTTGTACGCCCAGACGGCGTGTAACGGTGCTTGGGCTCGCAAGACTACGTGCCACCTTGAATTCGTCGAGGTCGAGTTCAGGTGGGAGAGATTCCATCCATTGGATCAGGGCGCGGTCATGAGTTTGAACGGTCTCGTACGGGACTGGACGCATGGAAACAGCGCTGTCCATGATGTCACCCAAGATGTAAGCGAGACGAAAGAGGTGAAGGTTCGGGAGATAGATGCGTGGCTCATCGGGATGACGTGCGTGGTCTGATGGTTCTGGAAGCCGAGTATCAAAATGATGGGAAGCGATCGATATCGGCCGGCCAAACATGAAAGCCTGCCACCTGTAGACAGGGTGGGTGAGGAGCGACATGAAGAAACGGCGAAGCGGACCTTTCAAGGAGGACGATGTGCCACCAAGCCCAACGTCTCCTCTCGGCAAGTTCTTTAGACATGCGCCATTTACATGGATCACGATGCAAACCCATGGCCATACCTATGCTGATGAGTTCACCCCGGACAGCCCAGATTTCCTCACTGTCCGTTTTGACGAGGGTGAGGTAGTGGCAACGAATGAGCAAACACTCGACGAGTTCGAGACTGTAGGTCTTGTGCTCAGCTCTGTGACGGTCGAGGGCAGAACGCATGACGTCGTAGAATTTATGGCCAAGTTCCTCGAGGTTCTCGCCGAGCTGGGACAAGAGACGGTCGCCTGGAGGGAGGTAGTGTACGGCGATGGCCATGATCATGCACACGGTAGCGAGGACGATGCGATCTGCATTTGCGCCAGTTTTGTAGCGGGACCAGGCGTTTAAAAACGCAGACTGGTTAACGTGGCGATAAATCCAGTTGCAGTATTCATAGTAGTAAGTGACGAGGCTGTCGATGGTCTCGAGGGACGGAAGGAGGGGGAGAAGGTCTCTGTCGTACTCGTTTGTCGTGGCGATTTCGTCGAGATGGGCATCGTGGCTGGGCTGACGGTCGCTGTCGTCGGACTGTCTCGAGTTCTAGCGGGGGGTTAGCGGGGGAGAGGGGAGAGGGGATGAGAACTACCAGAGTGAGGTGGGTGACGGCAGAGGTGGCGCCGGTGTAGAAGCCGCCGTGGCCATGACTGCCAAGCATGCCGGGAACGGAGTCCTTTTCTAGGACATCTGTCTCCACGGGCTCCTTCTTTGGGGCAGTGGGGGGGGCGGGATTTTCGAGGGGGTGTTTCAGGTGGGAAGGAAGGGGCGCGCCAGGACGGTGGTGTGCGAGGATGAAGGTTTCGAGGAGGGAGACGGAGTGCTTGAGGCGGGTGATTTCCTGCATGGGGTCGATTCTGCTGGCATTACTGGATTCAGGGGTGAGCGGGGAAGGGGGGGGGGGGGAAGGAGGGAGGGCATACTGGTCGTCGCGGAGGTGGAGGTCGGACTCGTGACCCTTGGCATCCTGGTAGCAGAGAGCAGTGGTGCCGGGGGGGG